>CABHPH010160223.1:0-48144 GCA_902168325.1 Peromyscus nudipes | reverse complement strand
ATAGAGTCTTGTTAAGTCAGGACTCTACACATTAGCTTCACTCTGAGTACCCCTCATCATCAGTATTATTATTATTACTTGTAATAAAATCACTTTATTCTAATTAACTCACAGATTAAAAACACACAGAGAGATGGTTTAAAGAAGCCACTCAAATGCCTGCCTCGTCCACTCTCAGAGAACTTCTACATATAGAATGGTTATTCTGAGCAGGGACTATCAAAGGGCAGTTTCAGAACTACTGCTCATGCTTCCTGTGTACTTAATTCCATCTGCATCTTATTACTTTAAGATGCCCTTGACATTCATCTTGGTGTTTTGTCACCAACAGTCATTAGGAACAGAAAAGTACCACATTCAAGGGAGGTCGAGAACATGTGGATTCTTGATGCTGAGTGCGTAGCAGCCCTGGGAGAGGATTAGATGGGTCAAGCTGGTCTGGGAAGCCCAGTCTCAGGGCTCCGCCTCCTCAGTCAGGGCTCCGTCTCCTCAAGTCATGACTCCGCCTCCTCAGTCAGGGCTCATGCACACATATCCCACTCACAGCCCTCAGGAGGCTAATGTGTCACCAGTGTGGTAAGTTGACATCTCCTGGTGCCCAAGACTCCCGCAGGCCACACCTCAGTCTCTCTTAACCACTGAGCAGGATATCCAGTGCCCACTGTACCCACACTGTGATCACTACTCCTGTTTTTCATTTCATTTCATATGAATTCTCCGAGGGCCTACCATTTATCTATCTATCTATCTCTCTATCTCTCTCTCTCTATCTATCTATCTATCTATCTATCTATCTATCTATCTATCTATAAATATTTTAATTTTATAATTAATTTAATTTTACATATCAGCCAACGATTCCCCTGTCTTCCCTCCTCCCACCCCCGAACTTTCCCCCCCAATTCACCCCCCATTCCCACTTCCTCCAAGGCAAGATCTCCCCTGGGGAGTCAGCCCAGTCTGGTAGATTCAGTTGAGGCAGGTCCAGTCCCTTCCTCCCTACACAAGGCTGAGCAAAGTGTCTCAGCATAGGCCCTAGATTCCAAAAAGCCAGCTCATGCACCAAGGACAGGTCCTGGTCCCACTGCCTGGGGGCCTCCTAAACAGTTCAAGCTAATCAACTGTCTCACTTATCCAGAGGGCCTGGTCCAGTTCCATGGGGGCTCCTCAGCTATTGGTTCACAGTTCATGTGGTTCCACTAGTTTGGCTATATGTCCCTGTGCTTTTTCCAATCATGGTCTCGGTATCTCTTGCTCATATAATCCCTCCTCTCTCTCGCCGATTGGACTTCTGGAGCTCCACCTGGGGTTTGGCCGTGGATCTCTGCATCTGCTTCCATTAGTCACTGGATGAGAGTTCTATCATGACAGTTAGGGTGTTCAGCCATCCGATCACCAGAGTAGGTCAGCTCAGGCACTCTCTTGACCATTGCCAGTAGTCTATAGTGAAGGTATCTTTGTGGATTTCTGGGGACCTCTCTAGCACTCTGCTTCTTCCTATTCCCATGGGGTCTTCTTTTATCATAGTATCTCTTTCCTTGTTCTCCCACTCTGTTTCTGATCCAGCTGGGACCTCCCACTCCCCTAAGCTCTCTTTCCCCCGACCCTTGCCCTCCATTACCCTCCTCATCCCCAGTTTGCTCATGTAGATCTCATCCATTTCTCCATTGCTGGGCGATTCCTGTGTCTTTCTTAGGGTCCTCTTTACTAGGTATCCTCCCTAGAGTTGTGAGTTGCAGTCTGGTTATCCTTTGCTTTACATCTGGTATCCACTTATGAGTGAGTACATACCATGTTTGTCTTTCTGTGTCTGCATTAACTCACTCACTCAGGATGATTTTTTTCTAGATCCATCCATTTGCCTGCAAACATCATGATGTCATTGTTTTTCTCTGCTGAGTAGTACTCTATTATGTATATGTACTACATTTTATTTATCCATTCTTCAGTTGAGGGGCATCTAGGTTGTTTCCAGATTCTGGCTATTACAAATACTGCTGCTATGAACATAGCTGAGCATGTGTCCTTGTGGTATGATTGAGCATTCCTTGGGTATATGCCCAAGATTGGTATAGCTGGGTCTTGAGGGAGGTTGATTCCCAATTTTCTAAGAAAGCGCCATATTGATTTCCAAAGTGGCTGTACTAGTTTGCATTTCTACCAACAGTGGAGGAGTGTTCCCCTTGCTCCACATCCTCTCCAACATAAGCTGTCTTCAGTGTTTTTGATCTTAGCCATTCTGACAGGTGTAACAAGACAAGGCTGTCTGCTCTCCCCATACTTATTCAATATAGTACTTGAAGTTCTAGCCAGAGCAATAAGACAACATAAGGAGATCAAGGGGATACAAAAAGGAAAGGAAGAAGTCAAGCTTTCCCTATTTGCAGATGACATGATGGTATAATAAGTGACCCCAAAAATTCAACCAAGGAACTCATACGACTTAACATTTACAAACAGCTAGCATGTCCCCAATATGTTTACAATGGATAAGTTTTTAGTAAACATTTCTTTTATGAGTTAACTTGAATCACATTCAAGAAGTCACAACTGGATGCCGGAAGATGCCTACCCAATAATGGCTGTTAAAACAGAATGTCTGCCTGTGTTCCCCGAAAACCACAGGATCAGTAGGAACTCGGGTGGCCATCCATGTATGATCACAGCACAGCTGAGGTCATCAGTGCAGCAGGCTTTGCTCCCCTAAGGGAGGAAGGGGCTCTAGGAGTACAGAATTGGGGTTCAGAGCACAGGCCACCGCCCAGAGTCTTATTAGAAGGAGGCTGGTGGAGCCAGAGCAGGGCTGACACCGTGGAGCTCAATTCTCCCAAGGAAGGAAAAGGTAAGTATAGCTCCCGTGCAGTGATCCACAGTGCTGGCTGTTGAGGGAGAAAAGGAGGAGCTTGAGATCAGCTGATCTCTTCCAATGGTGGGGTGCAAGGGCGTAGAAGGAAGGAGCAGAGGAAGGCAAAAATATCGCCTGACTTGACCTCATCCAGCAAGAGTGAGAACCTGAACAGGGCTTAAAGAGATCGCTGCTCACGAAACACAGTGTGCTTCAGGGCGCAGGGGAGGAGGCATGACTGAGCAGTGCTCATGGGAGCAGACCCCTCCCTCTGCTCTGCCTGGTCTCCTGGGGTGCTGGTCCTGGCACACTACAGTGAGCACACCAAGCACCTTGCCCCACAACACTCAAACAGGACACAAGACATGGGCAGAAGCCGAGGGACGCAGACGAAATGTAATTAACAAGCGGTGACTGGCGTAGAAGAACCACCATGACTCACAGTTCAAAGGGTCAGAAGTTCAAGTTCATCCTCTTTTACCTAGCAAGTTTGAGGCTAGCCTGGGCTACAAGAGACCTTGTCTCAAACAAGCAAACAACAACAACAACAACAACAACAACAATAGGGAAGAGTGTATCTGGACGTAGTGGCACAGTACATGTGTGGAGGTAAGAGGACAACATTTATTTTTGTGTTTTTAATTTTTTTATAGCATATACTAATTTGGGTATGTATATGTGTGTGGGACCATATGTGCCATAGTGAGGTGCATGTAGGTATCAGAGGACACCTGGGGAGTCCCATCTCTTCTTCTACCGTGAGGGCCTTGAGGATTGAACTTGGGTTGTCAGGTTTGACAGCAGGCACCTTTGCCTACTGAGCCATCACACTGGGCCCAGAACCCGAGTTTCATCAGTGCTGCGGTTGACACGTTGAGGATGTAAACAGTCCAACGGTGAACAAGGGGCGAGATGTGACCTTCTTGCTTGACAACTGCCATTTGAACATGACACAGGAAATGTCTTGCAATATGCAAAGTCTATCTTGGACTAAAAGGCATCTTCAAAATTTGTTTATTGTTTTAATAATTACAGATCTGTCAAGGGAATACTTATCCTTGCTGGCTATTGTGTGATAATTACTGACAACATTTTTGTTCCACAGAAGACAGAGGCGACAGATAACTATGTGTGTGCCACATAGCAGGGGATGGGACAAAGATGGTAGAGATACTTTTTGCAAAAGTTCTGTTATATATTTATTGTTTTAGGTATATTTTAAAATATACCATATTTTATGACAAATGGAAATAAAAATGACAAGTGACATAACAAAGAAGGTAGAATTGGCTTACCAAGTGCCCTGAAGGCGGGGGGGGGAGGAGAGGGGGCTTCAATAGCTGACAAATCCTGGAGGAGGCCTTATTGGTGAAAATATGGCCATGGAAACAACAACACAAGCCCTCTAAAATAGTCACGAAACTCAACGATGGGCTGAAGGTATAGGAGGAGGGGTAGGGAGGGCAGAGAGTTCGGTGAGCACAGTACAATGATAAGGTGCATGAAAACATTAAGATGAAACCCAGTCTGCATACACCGGCAGGAAATTAATAAAATAGTAAAAATAACTATTAGAGGAATATACACACATATGCATGCATGTGCAGACATGTGCATGCACACACACACACACACACAGATGACATACTGTACAAATAGCATAAATAAAGGTTGTGGAGATATATTCAAGAGTAAAGTGCTTGCTGTGGAAGCATGAGAACCTGAATTGGGATTCCAGTGTGTAAAGGCTAGGCATGGCTATATATGCCTGTGATGCTGGCACTGGGGTGTGTGTGCAGACAGGAGGATCCTTGGAGCTCTCTAGCCAGCGAGAGAACCTGTCTCAAAAGATAGGATACAGAGTGATAGAAGAAGACATCTGATGTTGTCGATGTTGACATCTGGTATCCATTAGTGCATATATGCATGCACCGTGTGGCGGTTTGAATAAGAACAGTTCCCATCGGCTCATATGTTTGAAAGCTTGGTTCCTAGTTGGTGGAACTGTTTAGGAAGGATTAGGAAGTATGGTCTTGTTGACGGAGGTATGTCACTGGGTTTCAAAAGCCCACGCCAGGCCCTCTCTCTCTCTTTCTCTCTCTCTCTTTCTGCTCCCTACTTGTGGATCAGATGTAAGGTCTCAGCTACTGCTCTAGCACCATGCCTGCCTGCCTGCTGCCACACTTCCCACCATGATGGTCATGGACTCACCTTTTGAAACTGTAAGCAAACCCCCAATTAAATGTTTTCTTTCCTAAGTTGCTGTGGTCATAATGTCTCTTCACAGCAGTCAAAAAGTAACTAAGATACACCTATGAGTGCATACATGTGCCTGCATACACACACACGTACATAGACACACAGACACACACACAAGAAATAACACAATAAACAGAGATGAACCCAAACCAAGCCATCACATCATTAAATCTGAGACAGTCTCATGTAGCCTAGGCTAGCTAAAGCCTGGGATAGCCTTGAACTCCTCATCCTTCTACTTCCACCGCTAGAGTGTGGGAATTACAGTCCCGTGTGCCATTCTGCCTGTTTTATGCCGTACCGGGGATTGAACCTGGGATCTTGTGTGTACCAGGCCAGCACTCTATTAAATGAGCTACATTGCTGGCCTCGAATCAGTCAATCTAAGTGAATTTAACTCTTCGATCACTAGCAGAGACTTAAGTTGTTCACCCAGTTCATCCACCCTCCACCTTAGGAAGGACTCCTATCTAAATGGGAGTGATGCTGAAGGCCAGGAATGACAAGAGAGCTTTCAACAGCGAAACCCAGGGCACGCCCAGCCAGAGGTGCTAGATTAAACAGCAGACACTGGGTGACAGCTCAGCGTTCAGTTTGCAGACAAGATGTGGTAACTGTGATTGAGTGTGCTACATGTCACATGGACAGCACCTCCACAGATGGAAACCATAGTCAGGAGAGGGAGGCACAAGCATGTGCTGATTCCACGACCATGTGACAGCCACTCTGAGACATGTAAGGGGACAAGGAGATATGCCCCAAGCATATCAGACTTTGTACCATGTTAATAGAGAACACAACCATGTTTCAAGGTTGCCTGAGACATTTATGAAATCTGACATGTATTAGATTACAAAGGAAACCTCAATAAGGTCCTTATCATGGAAATGATATAGACAATATTCTCCAGTCACAGTGCAATAAAAGGAAAAATTAATCATTTGGTAAAAAAGCAAAAATGGCCTACAGTGTGGAAAACTACAAGATTAAATTTTCCTCAATATGTTCCTGGGTGAAAAAAAATACACAACCAATTTCCATAATTTCCAGAATACGATGATAATGAAGATGTATCAATCTATGAAGATCTGAATAAAGTTGTAGTTATGATCTCAGTGATAATGTTAACAAATGGATGCATTAAACATCTAATTCAGAGCGTTAGAGAAAAACAGCAGCGTCAACTGAAGCTGCAGTATGGGAAAGGCTGGCAAATATGGACGAGAGAAGAAGAGACGCAGTCAATACAAAGCATTGCTTATCACTGGAGAGCCAGTGAACGGCCCCGTGTTTGACGTTGGGGGGATAAGAATGCAGACATATAAATGAATAACCATCAGCACAGACAGCACATTAACAAAACCATTGGAAGTGACTTAGTGCTGTGCATGGGAGCAAATGTGAAGGACATGGAGAGAACAGACACTTTTGCTAGAAAAAGACAATTTATCTAGACTGATCTCAGTAGACACAGTTTAAATAAACCAATCTTCACTTGGAAAAAATAAACAAAACAAAACCCAAGTCTCCAAACTTACGTATTTTTACAAGGGAATTCTATTCTCTCTGCATAGCCCAGAAAATGTCATTGCTACTTGGAACATTTCAGAGCATAGAAAAATATAGAAACTTCAAGATTATGCCCTGAAAGAAAGCTCCCTACCAGATGATGTGAAATTCCTACATAGTCAATAGACAGACTATTTTACAAGTGGATTTGGAGAAAGATAAATTTAATCAATGTCTTTCATTCAACACCAGCATATGTTTCAGTGGCCCCGGACAGGTGGTCACCACAAGAAGGAAAAGAAAGCTTAGGAAACCTCTCACATGTCTCTGACAGGCAGAATTATGATCCAAAATCCAAAAGCAAGACAAGAAGAGATGGATCCATGCAGCTGCTTTAGGGGAAATAGGGAACAAATGCCCTAAGCAGAAGGAAAATCCAGCTGATAAACCCGTAGGAAATATTTGCTAGTTATGTCCAAAGGCAGAGAAGACAGAGGATGCCAAGTGTGAAGAGCCCTGTAAAGCTAGTAAATCCATGGAGGGAGGCGGTGTCAACCCCCCCCCCCAAAAAAAAGACAAGAGATCTCAGCAGGTAATTTACAGAGAAATAAATGCAAATGGTTTTCTGAGTGTAAGAAAATGTATCCTATCTCTCGTGGAAGAGAAATGTGCGTTAAAACCCAGGTACCATTTTGCTGCCCAGATTGGCACAACTTCCACTTTGACAGTGCCCCCTTGGTGAGTCTGTGGAGAGCTGTTCAGCTAGCCCCTGCCCCTGCCAAACAAGGGCCCCAGACTTTGACTCTGCCCTGACCCCTTTCTGGATCACTAGGAAAACAGCACTCTAGATCAATGCATGTCTGTCCGCACAGGGTCTCACTTTAATGGGTCTTCTTTTATGTGCCATGAGAAAGTAGTAAATACTTTCCTGTAAAGCTCTTGCATGCTTGCATCAGACTAGTTCCTAGGCATCTATTCTTTGCTCCTAAACAAGTGACATCTGTGTGGAAGTGACCTTTGCTGATTGTTGTTGAGCTTGGGTCTTCATATTCTGTCCAGCGATCTTGTCAGGTAGTTTGTGGAATCTACTGGATTGCATGTCTCCTGCAAACAAGGACAGCTGAGCATGTCCCACCCATGGCAGCTCGTGTCCTTTATTAACCTCTGTTTCCTTCTCCCTTTGGTTAGGAATAAGGGCACAACACAGTGTTGCCGGACCTGTGTGGTCCCCTGGAAGGGTTAAGCTTGGCATATGCCGTGACTTTAGACCCTCACTCTACTGAGGAAATCCCTTTCCCAGGACTGCAAGGAGGGCTTCATTGGTAAAGAGCTTGCCCTGTGAGCATGAGGACTGGAGTAGATGCCGAGGCTGGAAAGAGGATCAACTCTGAGGTTTGCTGGCACCAGCATGGTGAGAGACTTGTCTCAGAGAAGGACCGGATTCTTCGTGAGGTGTTATCCTTCGGCCGACACTCGCATACACTCAGAAGTTGCCATGATCTTAAGAGATTCTTTGTCCGGCTGTGTCAGCCAGCTTTCCATTCCTGTGGCAAAGGAACTGAGACACACCAATGAAAAGGAAGAAATGTTTATTTGGGGGGGTCACAGTTTCTCAAAGGTCAGCCCAAGGTTGACTGGCTCTGTTGCCTTGGGCTCAGGCAAGGCCCAGATAAGGTAGGGAGCAGATGGTGGCCCAAAGCTAATTACCTCATGGTGGCCAGGAAGCAAAGGGAGGGAGAAATAGACAGGGATAAAATCCCTCTCCAAAGGCGCACCCCCCAGTTCCACCTCCTAGTACCCCATCCATTCAACTGTGAACTCATGGATGGATTAACCCATGGCTGAAATCAGTTTCTTTCGAGCCAACCTCCCCTTAGTAGTGCCACTGGCTGGACATCAAGCCTTCCAAACACATGACATTTTATATGCAAATCACATCATGGTCCTAATTTGTGAGGGCTTTCTCTTCTCCCTTTAATTATGAACGCATCATATGTTTCAATTTTATGAAATGGTTTCTGCATCAGTTGAGTTCATCATTTCCCCTGACAAATTATTTGATGGCATCAATAGCTTTTCTAACACTCATGTGCTAAACCATATCCGTCGTGATGTGTTTCCTATGAGACATGGGGCTCATGTGCTTTTACACTTTAGGCTTTGGGCGCCTGTTTATCCTTGAGTGTGGCCTGTACCCTCTCATCATCCTCTTTGGCTTTACTGTGGGGCACTTATGAGGCCCATCATACTCGGCACCTCAATTTCTTCTCCTCTAGGAAGCCATTAGTGTGTGACTGAGACGATTCGTTCCTAGATGGCTATCTTGAGACTCCCCAGCAGGCCAGATAAAGCATCATGAGCAACTTCCAGCCACTCAAGAGGCTGGAACAGGAGTGTCTCTAGAGCCCAAGTGTTCAAGGCCAGCTTCTGCTGCATTGAAAGTGGGTACATTTTACTGATTAAAAGCCTGTTCAAAATGGGATGATGAACTTCACCCAACTGGTCACCTCTCTCCAGTGTCTGAGCCTGGGATCACAGTAGAATGAGGCACAGTCTCCAGTGTGTGCCTGCTACAGCTTCGTGCATGCCCAGCATACAACCTTTCACTTTTCCCAGCTTGGAAACACTGAATAGTACACACAGTGAGGACCTTCCCTACAGACTGTCAAAGAGTTGGTGATGGGCAGTTGGACTCGCTCACCGCCTCCCCCTCCACGTCTTCTGCCTAGAGACAGTGAGACTAGGCTGGGCTATGGATTCAGGTGGGCCTGGGTCAAATCCCAGGTCTGTTACTTTAGGGCCTGTGTGTGTGACTCTGTGGATGCCAGCAATCAAGGGGAAAAAGCAGTCTATCTCCCCAGGGTATGGAGATGGCTTACTCTAAGTGTGGTTGGGTGCTGGGTCAGGTGGGTCAGCCTCTATCTCTCTCCCTCTGTCCGCAGCTTCTATCACATTCAAGGGTAAAGTCACTGTCACTTCTCAAAGGATGGTTTTGATGTCCACCTCCCCATCACTCGGTCATTTGTTCATATCCCACGGCTGCTTGCCCTGGCTGTGTGACAGCATGGGAGACTTAGGCAGTGCCTGTTACTTCACTGTGGTAGGATGCTGCCCGGGCCATCTTTGCTTAGGTGGCTGAGTGTCTGTAATATGGACTTGCTGTACTTCAGGTGTTCTGGAGGTAGGGAAGAGTATGCTGGCTCAAGCTGTGAGCATGAAGGCCGTAGGTAGCTGTGCTGCTGCTGCTGGCTGCCCTCGGGCGGGTTGTGGCACACTGGTTTTGTGAAAAGGCAGAAGGAAGAACAAAGAGTTCCCTGGTGTCCAGCTGTCAGGCCTGTAGCTTGTTTGGAGGGCACCCAAGGGAGCCACGAAGGAGGTTCATTTCCCATCTTTCTTGGAAAAACTGTTGGTAGCTTGTGAGCTGCGGCAGACCCAACTGTGAGGATGCTTGTCTGTGCACTGGTGCAGGGTGAATGTCCTTCCATGGTGGGTCAGCAGCTGCATCCTGCAGAATGGAGCACTCACGCCGTGCTCCCTCAGGGCTGCAGGTGGGTGGGCACTAGCTCCTTTCTGCACAACGTGTAGTTCGGCAGACAGGTGAAGGGACTTCGCTGTGTGGCAGAAGTCGGGCTGTATTTTTCCAAACCCATTAGGGATCTTGAGCAGCCGGAGTTGCTTAATGGTCCTGAAAGCATTTGATTAGTCAAAGGCCTCTGTACAGCAGGTCCAGGGACACAGATTTTAAAATCCTCTGGGTCTGAAGCCCTGGGCGCTCTGCGGTGTCAGCATAGCCCGAGTTTCACTGTCACTGCCACCTGCCACCTTCCAAGGGTACTTGAGGCTAGCCAGGCTCTAAGCAAGCACAAGCACTTCCCAGGGTATGCATTGGCCAGCCCTCCCTGCTATCCTACCCAGGGCCCACTGCAGGCTGGGCCTCTGGTACCCCTCCTGCTGCCCAGCCCTCCCGGCTTAGTTCTCCACAGTCTTTGCTCTCCAGTGATACTGTGGCCCCAGCTGCCCTACCTCCTAGGTCTCCCCGGCTGTTCTCCTGTGTCCCCACTCTTTTTCATTGGTGTTGGTGGCTCTCCTGGGCTCTTGTCACATTGGGAGAAGGTCATTTAGTCTCCTTTGGGACTTTGTGTTTTCAGAGGTCAAGAGTATAGTCCTTTCGATGCCTTTTGATTTGTCGATCAAAGGTACCCACTGCCCACCTCAGTCAGGGACCAGTGACCCCTCAGGTGTAGGGCATTCCAGCCAGTTTCAAGATAGTATGGTTTCTCTGGGGTGGGGTGTGGCACAGGAACTAGGGACCCCTTTTGGGGTAGGGTCCCGCTTTTATTTCAAACCCTCCCCATCTGTGCCAGCCTGTTGCTGTATCTGTTGTGGTTGTTCATACTTGGTGGAGTCTCACACACACTCTCCAGTCCCTCTGGAGTCCCTCTCTGAAGGCACCAATGGCCGCCTGCCTGCATTATTAGCAGATGGCTGTGGGGCACATGTGGCCTCATGGCAGGCAGAGAGGCTGAGTGGGGAGATCTGTCTGGAGCCTTCTGACATTGTCAGTTTGACCTGGTCTGTGACTGTCAGCAACTCACCGGCTTCTGGGACCTCTGGTGCTCAGGCTCTGTGTGGGATGGGCAGAGGAGGTCAGAGATTTGATTGTTCTTTGGGTCTTTGCATCCATTATTGAATGGGACTAAGGTGAGAGATCAAGCCCACAAAGCCAGAGCCAGCTGATCAGCAGAACAGTGTTTATTTGTTCTGCTGATTAAAAGAAAATTTATATCTGAAGGCTGCCTTAAGATTTCCCATGAGCACAAGCGGGTGAGCGAGGGTCAAAGCTGTCTTTTAGAGATGGCAACCGCTCCATGTAGCCAAAGTACTTAGCAGATTTGCTGTTGACCATTAGGTTCAGAGCATTATGAGAGTTCTGACTGAGTTTAATTTCTGGTAATTTCTGCTGTGTAAGACTGGAAAAGCGCACCCGCCTCCAAGGTAATAAGGAATTTTGTGTTTGTTTTAAACTGTGTGGCTCAATATTTTGATATGAGTGTGGGGACTTTGTGGACTCCAACTCATCTTGAACTCCTGCTTTTTGGATGAGCAGGTCATGCTGTCTCTCTGAGATGGTTCCTCATCCACTAACGTGCTTCATGGAAGTAACAAAACCATGTTCGCAGCAACAGGAATCTTTTTTTTTCTTCCCCTCATGTAATTGAGAAATCCAGTTGGTTTCAGGAAAGATTTGATCTATGGCTTGACCTTGTCATCGTGATCCTGTTTCTCTTTGCTCTCTCTTCTCCTGTGTCGACTTCACCCTAGAGTTGGTTCATATATTTTCCTGTGTTCCGAGGCATATATTCCTGTCTATATTTCTATTTTTGCAGTGGAAGAAATATCTAAAGTCCGCAAAGTAGTCGTGTCCTTCTAAAGCTTAATCACGGGGCAAAGAATTGATGAAGACAGATACAAACAAACAAAACAACAGTCATCACGAAAGGGAGAACTAACTTAGAGGTCCTGGAGAACCCTGACAGACTCAGAGGTACCTGGTGATGTGCTGAGCATCCCTCCCACCTAAGCTCGCAGGAGCCTGGCATGGCTGCCCACAGAGCTGGTGTCAGCCTGCTCCGGAAGCCAAATTGAGATTTGATAATGGGCCTCCCTTGGCAATGACCCTAGGTTGCTGTCATTGCTTTTTGACAATGAAAAGTGTGACACAAGGCTGCGTTCACACAGGTGGAAGCTGTGCATTGGGTGTCCCTCTGCAGTAGGGGAGAACAGACCCAGAAGGACGAGCATGTATCAAAGGAGAGTTTTTAGAGTGGTCTGCACAATACTGTCTGGGTAGTCCAACAATGGCTCCAACCCACTGGAGAGACTGAGAACCCAGTAGCTGTTCATTTCTTGAAGCTAAATATGTCAGTCAGCATTCCCAATCTGGTGCTCTTGATCTAGGGAATTCTAGGAGAGGTGCTTTCCTTCAGTCCACATTAGAGCAGTTGAGTAATTGGTTTTCGTGGTGATATAGTACACCATCTGAGTCCTGTCTAACGTGAAGTTTAAAGTTTGGGGCCATGCATAGCAGTTTTTCCGTGTCTTTAATTTTCCAGTACATTGTTTTCTAGAGTTTCTTAGCATACTGAAAAAAAAAAAAAAAACCAACCAAACAAACTCAAACTCAGAAGTGACTTTTTTTCTCCAAGGCTTGTGTGGGATGTAGACATTCCCAGGGTACAGGATGTGAGCAAGGTCATCACTTTGTCACTCTCTGGGTGGGCCACCAGATTAATCTTGATTGTCAACTGGCTTGCATTAAGAAGTACCTGGAGATCGGTGTCACACACCTCTGGGTGGGGCTGTGAGGGTGTTTCCAGAGGGAACGAAATAATGGGGAAGATGCTCCTGAATTATGGCCCTGGGGTGAAGGTGGACCGAAGATGGAGAGAAGGCACCTGGAACACAGGCATCCTCTCTTCCCTCTTCACTTCCTCCATGAGGTGATGGTCTTCTCCCTCACCTGTGTCTGCAGCCTTACTGTTCGTCTTGGGCTCCAGCCCAAAGTCATAGAGCCAGCCAGCCACTGACTCTCTTCCATTGTTTATATAGGTTTTTTGGTCAGCGATTCAGGAGTAACAAACACATCAGCTCTGCTATCAGCTGAGCTCCTGCAGCCTGTGTGTGAAAGACAAGTTCCAGGGCCCTGGGCCAGATCACTGGGAGGCCCATGTCTGGGGAGTGTGTGGGTCTAGAGCACGTGTGGGAAGGGGGTTAGGAGCCGATTCACAGGACCTTCTAATCCAAAGCACTGAGGCCATCTTGTGGTCCCCACTCCTGGGATTAGCCATGCTAGAAAACCCGGGCTACCTCAGGGATGTGGTCTCCTCTGCTGACTTTCTCTTTTAATGTATTCTAGAGAGTGCTCAGATTCTCCAACTTGGTGTGAGGCATGGGCAGCTGATGAAATTGACTATTGTGGGTACTAAGTTGCAAAGGGGTAGGCTAACCTAGGCATGGTGCTTGGTACTACAGATGCCAGGCTGGGTACAGGGTGACTTGGTAGGGAGATGGTGACAAGCATCACTGTGGGGGTAGCTCCAGGTTGTACGATTCTGATGACCTTAGAACAAGATACGTGTTTTCCACAGACTTCATTTAAGCCACATAACAAGCCTGTGGCATAGGTTCCTAGGAACCCCTACCCCACTTAACCGCTGAGACTGTTCCTGACTATGATCCCTAGTATAATTTCCATGTAGAATGCCTCCAAAAAGCAAGCAAACAAAAACAAAAACAAAACAACAACAACAACAAAAATATATGCATCAAAAACTTGGTCCCCAGGCTATGAAACTATTGGGAAGAGGTAGAACCTTCTGGAGGCAAGGAGGAAGTTAGGTTGGGGGACATGCCTTTGCTTTCTTCCCCCTTGAGTCTCACGGCTCCCTGTGTGGTGCCCTTTGGCCGTGACTGCTGCTCCACAGTCCGGACATGATGGAACTCCTGAAGCACCCGAAACTGAGACAAGGCATGCCTTTCCTCCATGCTCTGTCACAGTGACTCATACTGACTGCTACAGTCACAGAGCCTCTGGTCTCCTGCTGGCACCAACCTCAAGCCCCAGGTGGCCTCTGGGATCTGAATTCTCTCAAGGAACGTTATTGTCCCAAAAGCCAGAGAAGGACTTGGGGAACTCCAGGGTCCCATTTCCAGTGAAGATCTGAGCCCAGGAGCGGTCATAGCTTGGTAGCAGAGGTAGGTGCCCTTGCCCCTGCCTCTCTCTGTGGGAGAAACAGATCTGCTTGGGATATAGGACAGTGTGACTTTGGTCCCAAACACTGTAGGGCAAGGTCATCTGTCATCACACCCCTTCAAGATCTAGAAGACCTGAGTCTGGGGGTGGCAATGGCTGGGAGGCTTGGGGCAGCAGGCACCCCAGGGGAGAGGAGGCAGAAGGAGGGCCTGGGCTGGTCACAGCCTAGTAAAGCTCTGTCCCCCTGAGGTGCTGGCATAAGAGCACTTGCCGAGGATGGGCACACTTTTCTTCATGCTCGAATTTCTCACTTCTCCTCCCTTGGTCCAGCTAGAGGGGATGAGTGATGAGAAACAGAAAACACAATGTCATTTCCCAACAGATCAAGGTCAAAAGAGAACAGGAAAAGCCTGGATTAAACTCTTGTCACTTTGGCCTAAGTGTTCTGCCAGAAGGGACGCGAGCTTGGAATTTATTAGGCATGCTATCGTGTCTGATGTTAGACGGTGGCAAGAAAGGTGGCTGTTTGAATCAAGATCAATTTTGGATGGTGCACTGAATGGTGCACACCGTGTGTGTGTGTGTGTGTGTGTGTGTGTGTGTGTGTGTGTGTGTGTGTGTGTGTATGTGTATGTATGCCACAGCACATATTTGGAGACTGGAAGGCAACTTTTAGGAATCAGTTTTCTCCTAAAACTGTAGGTCCCAGGAATTGAACTCACATTGTAGGACTGGGTGGCAGGTGACTTTACCTGCTGAGCCATCTTGCCAGCCCAAGATTCTGATTTATGTTCTCATTAGAGATCTACACTGAAACATCTTCAGTAGCTTGATGGTGGGATTTGGGGATGGATCTGGATTTATACCACGGTGGCTGGGTCCACAGGAAGCATCAGTGCCTTGTCTTCCTGGTCTCGCTGTCACATCTGCTTTCTGCTCTGTGCTAGGAACAAGACCTTGTGTTCAGTCGCCTAGGGAAAGGGGACTGGGCCCACTTTTGAAGGGTTTATCAAAAACTATATGTGCACATTTAAAGCACCAGAGAGACCAGTGCGGGACCCCTCCCTGTTGGCGTCTCCCTGTCTCTTGCAGAGAGCAGTCAACTGCTTCCATTTGTTGCTTTTCTGTAACATACTGCGTTTACAAATATGCCTTTACCTGTTATTTTACAGGCTGTCTGCAGGCACTTTGTCAATGACATCAGGTCACAGCATTTGTTTTTTTTTTTATCTGTCATTGCCTTCTTCGCTTAACCTTTTGCTGGGGGACTCTCCCCCACAGGAGTTGTAGCTAGAGCTCGCCATGTCAGTGACGCGTGGTGCTGCTTGTCGGCTTCCATTGATGGATGTTCAGCTGCTTTCCAGTTTCTGGCTGTTACAAACAAGGCTGTCATGGATATTTATGTGTGTATCTTTGTGAACATGAGCCAGATTTGTGAGGCGTGTTTTAACAAGGAATTGCTGTGGGATTGAGGATATGAATCTTAAATTTTACTAGAAGTAGCCGAATTGCTTTCCAGAGTGGGTGGGTGTAGTAAGGAGCATTCCCACCGGTGTGTGTGAGTCTCCTCTTTGCCCTTTCCTCGACAACACTCAGCATTTCAGATGTTTTTAGTATTTGTTAGTCGAAATGTATTCCATACCTGCGGTGGTTTGAATAAGAATGCCCCCCATAGGCTCATATATTTGAATGCTTGGTCTGTAGTTACTGAAACTATTTGGGAAGGAGTAGGAGGTGTGGCCTTATTGGAGAAGGTGTGTCAATAGGGGTGGGCTTCAGGGTTTCAAAAGTCCACGCCAGGCCCTACTCACACACACTCTGCCTCCTGCTTGCGGATCAAGAAGTAAGCTCTCAGCTACTGCTCCAGCACCATGCCTATCAATCACCCTGCTGCCATGCTCCCGGAAATGATGGTCATGGACTCACCCTCTGATACTGTAAGCCTCAATAAACTCTTCTATCAATGGTCTTATTTATAAGGTGGTGTCTGCACAGCAATAGAAAAGTAACCAAGACACCACATGAGGCCTTGATTTCCATTCCCTGCCTGCCCCTGAGATGGACCATCTTTCACATATTTATGTTTATATATTTATACTTAATTGTATGTACTTATTCTTTGGGGATGACTGGGCCTACTCTTTGCCTCATGTCATCTTTTCTTGTGGTCAGTCTGATCCACTGTTTGATTTATGTATTGCAGATGTGTTTTCCCTTTTATTCCTCTCAATGTGACATAAAGACAATAGTGTGGACTGGAGGGCCATCCTGCCAGGATTAAATCCTAGGTGTGGCACTTCCTCTGTGGCCTTGGCTAAGCTAATCAACCTGCACATGCCCCGGTCTCCTCCTATGTGAGTGGGCTGGGAAGGGTGGCGAGAGGTTTGTGTCTGTGAAGCAGCGTTTGGTCCTTTTGCTGCTGTCACAGAATACTGCAGGTTGGATTTCTGTGACTTGCAGTTCTGCGGTCTGGGAAAGGCCATATGAAGGCACTCACATCTAATAAGAGTTGTCACCCATGGCAGAAGATGAAAGGAAAAGGCAGAGAAAGAGACAGAGGGAGGGGAAAGAAAGGTGGCCAAGCTCATCTTCCATCAGAAACCCATTCCTGGGACAATTAAACCACTCCATTGATATCCACACTAATGCATTCATGAGGATAGAGGCCTCCTAATCTAAATACCTTTGAAAGGTCCTGCTGCTCAACACTTACCTTTGGCTTAGATCTCCAATGGGTAACCTGTGGGGGACACAGTTGAGCCATAGCAGATGGTGCCTAACTTCATCTAGCCATATCCTGCAAGGTCATCTGGGAGCCTGTACACAGGCATTGCCACCCTGTCCTCAGCCCAGGTGAGTTCTGTGCCCTCCTTTGATGGATCAGCAGGTGCTGCTGTACTTGGCTCTCAGCCTTCTGCACAGCCCTCCCTTCAATCCCCAAGCTGCCTGAATAAAAAAACGAAATCCCAGCCTCCCTCCAGGGGATGCCTGGGAATGGGAAGGCATCAGGCTCCTCACAGCAAAAATAGAAGCTTCTTTTGCTTTGGAGAAAATGACAGTGAGAAGGGCAGCCAGGAGAGGCGGCTGGGGAGGCTGGGGAGCCCTCACTGGTCCTGGGCACCTTGAGGTTGGATGCAGCTGTGCTGATGTGCCAGCAAGCTGTCCCTTCCCTTTCATCCTGGCCTCCCACTGGTATCGCTGTGGGTCTGTGACATCCACAGTCCCGGCATCCCAGGTCCAGTTTTTAATACCTCAGTATTGTACTGTCCTCTGGCAAGACTCCAGAAAACGGGATGAGTTTAATGTGGAGAATCATTGGAAAAATATGTCAGAGATTATAGAGTGGTCAGTCCTGCCAAGAAGGGCAAGGGAGCTGTGCTCTGTCCCCATGATGGCATGGGCTGCGCATGGGCAGTGGAAGAGTAAAGTACAGTGGAGGCAGGCAATCACTAGTTCCAGAAGACCTATTAATGTATAGCTGGGCTTTTCAGTCATGCCTTGCTCAGGACATGTTCTGAGAAGTATTGTTGTTGTGCAGATACTGTCTATAGCAAGGAACTGTGATGTCATTGGGCATATGATCTCTGGTCGCTGTCATCGATGTGCCATAATACATCACACGGATTCTGTGATACCATCTAATGTATAATCTCCGTCTATTGTCATTAATGTGGTGCCATACTGACCAGATGCCATTATGTGCCATGTGACTATATTTGAGAGTGCCTTGGAGTATTCTCTGCAGAAGCAAACAGGGGTAAGCCATAGAGTAAGGTCTCGAGTGCTGCCTTGTTGATGCATTTCTGAGCCAGAAAGGCTGGTGGTCTGAGAACAAGTTTCTGAGCATTGAACTGATTGAAACAGTTCACGTCTGTTCCCGCAACTCCTCCTTTAGGATGGCTGCCAGGGATTCCTCTAGAGGCAAGAGTCACGCTTGAAAGAACTTGTGTGAACTAGTGAAGACCTCTCCCACCTAGTCTCTGCTTTCAGATCTGGAGCAGGAAGTGAGAGACTGGTAGCTTGATGTCACTCATTGACATTGACGTGGCCCGTCACCTCCAGACTTGAATATCTTTCCAAGTCTGGGGCTTTGTAACCATTTTTGTGATGATAGCTTGCGCATGCTTTTTAAGTCTTTCCAATAGCACAGTTGGAAGCACCTGCTGTAACAAGCAGTTGTTTTCGAAACTTTGAGATCATCAAAGACTCACTTTAAATCCAGCTTGTTCCCAAAACATTTGCACAAATAAGAGTCTTGAGATTTGAGCTTTTTATTCTGAAGATGCAGCTTGCACAGGAGGAAAATAACACACTTTCATCTTTATAAATAGAGTTATTAGCATTGAAGATTTTATTTGGCAGTCAGCATAGGGACTTGGCGATTCAGGATTTGAACATCTTATTTATAAACAGTACCTGGGCTTCTGCTGTTTTGTCTCTCCTTCCCATTGGATCTGAGGACCAGGGACCCTTTTTGAGCTCAGCCTCTCTTTGCTCAGAATCACTGCTATGATCAGCTCTTGGAGCTGTGCCTCTGGGCCACTTTCTGTCTTTCCCCTGGAAGATACTTGCTCTGTCCACCTGAGCACTGTCTTTGTGTGTCACACCAATAAGTGACACAACCACACCCTTAGTCCTCGAACACGTGCCCATGGTCCGGGGACCCCCATTTCCCTCTTCTGAGAAGTTCCATCCTGAGTAGTGTGTGGGTCCAGCCCCATCTGTGGGGATATGAGTCATCTTGTTGCATTCTTCTCAGGGCAGTTGAGATGGGGTCTTGAGTTCCCGGCCTTAGAAAGACTCTCTGTTCTGTAACCTACCTGTCCAGTGCCTGCTTCTCTCAGTGAGGCATCCCCAGGGCAAGCAAGTTACCCAACCAACAGTCCTGTGGGTGCCAGGGTAGGGGTGTGAGGGTGCAGGAGGAAGCCTCTGTCTTTGATGCTTCTGGACCTAGACCAGTCCTTCTGGCAAGGACTCCTTGAGCCATCCCAGGGCCTCTGCAGTGTGTGGCCAGGGTCCTGTTCACAGATGTCTGCACATGTGCTCAGCCTCCATCCCAAGCACAGAATTTCAGACATCCCTAGTCTGTGTGTCTGGCATCCAGCCCCTTACAATGTCAAGTTTTCCAGTTAGTACAAGGAAGTTAATACATAGCTCTGTGGTCAGCAGGATATTAGAGACAGCCTAGCCTGTCCTCTGCCTCTCTAATGGTGATGCCAGTGTTCCTGGGTAGGATCAGAGTTGTCACCTCTACCCGGTGAGTTGGATGTGTTCACTTCTCCATCTTCCTGGTTCCTCATTCCTTCTAGGTCCTGGACTTTATGAACCTGTAATGGTTTGCCTTGAATTTCCTAAGAAAATGCTTTCAAGGATGCTTCTGTGGTGCGTGTGCCACGCCTGTGCATGCCTGTGCTCTTGGGGACCTTGGCTTTGGATGGATGGTCCAATGAGCTGCCCTGCCAGGACTGGGAGTGAGGTTCTCTTGAGCACTGTGTGTGTGTGTGTGTGTGTGTGTGTGTGTGTGTGTGTGTACACATACACGATCTGGGATGTCCCACAAGCCATCAAAAGTAATCAGCAGATTTTGAATCATCCCCTCTAAGGAATTTTTACTTCCAGAATGCCTACAAACACAGCATTTCAAAGGCTGCGTCTGACCACATGCTAATTTATTCCCAGAAACTTGCGTGTTGAAAAATACAGGACCAATAGTGGCATTTGAAGTGGTGTCTTGTGAGAAAGTTAATGAGTGCTGGAAGCTGATGCCAGAAATCACAAAAGTTACTTCCTGAAAGAAATGGGGCCTCAGGAGTGACATATGATGTCAGGTAGCTGGAAACTATTCATTGGATGTATCCTCTATGTCTCATTTCTGCCATAGACAGGACAATAGCCCAGAGTGCCATTGCTTTTATGGTGTTTCCTATGGCAGGGTACTTTGGAGGATCCTACTGTAAGTATGGGGACGGAGGAATCCTTTGGCTTGAATTTACATGTCTTTCTGGGGAAGCCAAGCTGCAAGGTCAACCATCGGCCACCTCTATCCGAAAAACTAAAACCTATGAGTGGATAGATCTCCTTGAGTGCAAAGTGTCTTAGTCCTGCGGGGAGACCCGCAGATTTAATTTCCAGCCTGAAGGTTGCAGAAGACTAGAAAATTATTCTGATGATGGCTGTCGGGTGGAAGGGCACTGTCTGATCACAAATGGCCAAGGAGGCCAACCATGCCAGACTCCTGGGGAGCAAGAAGGGAGAGGAAAGCGTGTTCGGGGGTGGTAGAAATGGCTGGACACACCAGATGTGAAGAGAAGCCCCAGGAACCGCAGCAGGCACACTGCTTTCTTGTGTCCTTTTAAGCCACTGGCAGGAGCTGGAATTTCCTGGTGACCCAGTTAGCTAGAGAGATAGTTACTGACCCTTCTGGCCTTCCAGGGCCTTCTCCTGGTCTAAGGAAGGTCCTGGAGAGGGCAGGAGAAACTGGTGGTGGTGCTGGGTCCAAGTGGTAGGTGACCTTGCATTAAAAGGCTGCTGGGAAACTGGGGAAGATAAACATAAAAAGAATGCAAATGAATTGCATCGCAGTGGACAGGAGCCCTGGCTCCACCGCCACCAGGGATGGCTGCATGGAGCCTATAAATAGACACTTAAAGCCTCGTTCTAAATTGAGTTCAGCTGTGGGCCTGTTTCCTCACACGGAGAAGTATTTGTGTAAGGTATAACACACACCACTGTTTCCAAGCTGGAGGATTTTGTGCTTTCTTAGGGACTCTATGTGGAGCAGGTGGGGGAGCGCTGCTCCAGATGAACGAGACTCTGTCCTTTTCCTGGGCTTCTCAGGAGAGGGAGCCCTGTAGAGAGAGGCTCTCTAGGGAAGGAGGCAGGGGTAGTTCTCCCTGGGCAGGGAAGTGAGTCCCTGGACAGGTTCTGGGCTTCTCCCAGATACCTCTGGTCAGAGGCAGGAGAGACTAGATCCAATGCACACAGGTCCGCCGCAGGCCCACAGTGAACTGTGATGATGTCAGATGGTCCAGAATGGGAGGTGAGACACATGGTTCTGGGGTGGAGTGTAGCCTGTATGGTGGGCTGCGGAGTCTAGCTTCCTAGCCAGTCTTCCTGGGGAAGATGGAGGCTCTCTCTCTTTCTCTCCACTGTATTACCAGTTTCTATTATGCTAACTGACACTAAAGATGAGTACTTTGGGGAGAAGAAGCTTCATTTGGCTCTTGGTTCTGGAGGTCCAGAGTCTAGAGCTGCATCCTGGGATGGCTAACCTGCTCGCAGCAGCCCCAGGGGGTGCAGGCGTGGCCTCAAGTGGTGAACAAGAGAGCAAGGGTCCTTGTGTGTTCAGATGTCTCTCCCTCTTCTGGTAAGACTACCAGCGTGAGTTGTGGGAGCTCAAGGTGGCGAGTCCTAGCCTGATGATCTTCTCCAAACTCCCACCCATCCCCAAACACCATGGTCAGAATAAATTCCCATCTCTAAATATGTCACAGCAGAAACTAGACTCCAACACTAGTCTTGGAAAGGACAAGCTGTATTCAGACCACAGCACTGGGTAACTAGTTTGGGGCCGTACAGCCACCTCCTTAACCGATTGAGGAGCAGGGGCACCATTTCCTGGTGTGCCAGTGAAGTGTTTTATCCAGGGAACTGTAACATGTATTCTATACACTAACTCCATAATCAGTTGATTTTGAAGGTTCCAGGGTGGCAAGCTTGTGCTGTGTAACAGGGAATATTTGATGGGAGCGTGGCTCCAGGATTATTCTGGGGATCTGTTAGGTTTCACCTTCCCAAATGCCTTTCTAGCAGTTTTTTTTCTTTCACCTTATTTTCCTAATGTGTTTATTAATATGTATATATTCTATTCTCTTTCTCTCTCTTGCTACTTCCCCACTGGTGTGTGTGTGTGTGTGTGTGTGTGTGTGTGTGTAGGCAGGCCAGAAGTGAACCTTGAGTGTCATTCCATAAGTGCCCTCCACCATGCTTTTTGAGATAGGGTCTCTCATTGGCCTGGAGCAGACCAGTGAATTTCAGGGATCTGTTTAGCTCCACCTCCCAGGGCTGGGATTACAAGCACAAACCACAGTTTTGTTTTTGTTTTTTTGTTTTATTTTCTTGTTTTTTTGTTTATTTATTTGTTTTTTAATGTGGGTCCTGGAGATGGGACTTGGATCCTCACTCGTGCCGTCGTTAAACACTTTGCCAACTGATGGATCTCTCGGGCCTCGATGGTCATTGTCTCCACACTCACGCCGCTGCTGCACACCCTTTGCTGATGCCCACATAGGAAGCAAGCAGCCCATACTGACTGCACTTTGGGAAGTGAGTGTGTGGTTGAAATGCCTCCTCGGGGGTGCTCACTTGGGTGTGATAAAGAGGCCTCTTCTGAGAGGCAGAATCTGGAAGGCACTCACATGCTGCGTATGCACCAGACCTTTGGGAAGGACCTGCAGCTGTGTGAATCCCAGTGCCTGCCATTCTGGGGAAGGCACAGAGGTTAAGGGTCTACAGATCCCATAACAGTCTTCTGGAGGATTCTTGTTACCTCTCCCTGGACCTGAGGCATTTGCACGGGCCATGTGGGGGCAGATGAACTTCTCCAACACTGGGAGAACCTGCTGCTGAGAATGTCTGAGAACTGAGAGTCACCATCTGGCCTTGGTGCACATGTGATAATGCAAGAACAGATCAGGCCTTTGTCCCGGAGTAGAAGCCATCAGCTCCTTGTGCTAGGAGCAAGACCCATTTCTTCCTCCCTAGTGAATGAAACTCCCCACTGCCTCATGCCATGACCTCAGGCCCCACAGCAGGTAGAAGGTGACTTGCCTATCCTGTGTAGCTGCCTGTGAAGCCTCTGCCCTGGGCCTTCTGTCTTGGAAGACTTCAGGAGGAGGCTTTTTAAAAGGGAGCAGAGGAGCTGAGGAGATGGCTCAATGAGTGATGTGTTTGCCCTGCAAATGTGGGTTTGGACCCTTGGGCACCCAAGTAAAAATCTGAGTGCAATGGCCTGTGCCTGTAACCTCAGTTCTGGGAGAGCAGAGACCAGGAGGATATCTGAGGTTACTGGTTAGCCAGTCTAACCAGTTAGTGAGCTCAGAGATCAGAGAGACTGTCTTAAAAAATAAAAAGAGTAACTGAAGAACATGCTTGATGTTGGCTTTTGGCCTTCACATGCATGGACAAATGCATACACACATACACACATACACACACATATAGACACACATATGCAGAGACATACACAGAGACACACACAGACACATATATACAGAGACACACAGACACACAGATACACACAACACCACACATGCACAAAATGAAAAGAAACAGAAAATCCTTCATAATTTCATCCTGCTTTAGCTGTAGCATATGGAGAAGGGGATTAGGGCCGGTTCCGAGGACAGATAAACCATTCGTTCCTTCCTGATCCAACCCAAGGTCTGGTCTTGAACCTCTCAAGTCTGTTGACTTCCCTCCTCAGCTTTCATTTGTGAAGCAGTCTGTTGGAGATGGAGGGCCCCAGTCCTCTTTCTGGTTCTCTAATGAACCATCACAGCCAGGAGGGAGGGCTGAGACCCTTGACAGAGAAAGTGAGTGATGTCCTTTCTCTTCCTTTAATAACGCTTCGCTTCGCTGTCTTCAGCCCTTGCACGGACCCCAGCCGTCTTTGAAAGTGTCACAGAACAAGAGTTCTACAACAACCACTGGGGTCAAGCTTTGTTGTGGGAAAATGAATATTCATGAGGTCTTTGAAGAGCTTCATTAATATGCAGGTAGTCTCTCCTTCTAGAATGGTACATAAGTCATCATTATTTGCCCAACACGTTTTTCTTAGGGAAATAATTATGCAAGGAAACGGCTAAAGAAACATTTTAATTATTTGTTTAGGGTATTTCCTATCATCCTATTCATTCACTTTTGCAGGTGATTCAAAGTCTCTCATTTAAATTTGTGTGCGTGGAAAAGCCCTATATAAGCATCATTGTCGTTTCTGGAACTAAGTCATTTTTTTTCTGTTCCTTCTGCTTTATTCCAGGAAGACTGGATCACCAGGAGGCTTTTCAGGACATTATCGAGGCACTCGTTTTTGGTAAGAAATCAGAGGCGGTCTTGCATGGAGTAGAAGTGGTCTTGCTTGGAATTACTTCTTGCTTCTGTCACATGGAAACTGGGATTGCCTTGGCAGAGGGATGCTCCACCATAGCAGATGGACCAGTGCCATGCCCATTTCCAGGGAAATGCATGGGTAGAGTTCAATGCTCCTGAGCGCAGACCTTTGAAGTGGTGTTTGACTTGACTGCAAAGGCGTAGACAGACCCTGAGCTCACCGTTGATCATTTACTTTGCCTGGAACTGGTCCTTGCCTACCACCCCATGACAGTAGCAGTATGCAGAAACCCCATTTGTCCTTTCTGTCTCAGACTGGTGTTCCTCTGAACTCTGGTCCTCCCAGAGAGTCCTATGTATTAAAGGTTGAGATTAGCAGCAGACCTGTCAGTATCCAACACAGATGACTGCTATATCTCCAGTGTCCTCAGTTTGAAAATTAGATATCCCAAATGTGGTTGAATCAAGTTAGCTTTTTGAACATGAATGTGCAAAGTCCCGGGGTCAATCTGTAACATTGCAAACAAATAAACATTAAAAACAAAACCCCTAAACAAGACAAAAATATAACAGCAATAGCATACAAAGCAAAAAGTCTATCGAACATTCCCATGTCTAAACACTCGGGAATCATAAGCAATTCTAGTCCTGAGCAATTTGGATAAGGGTTAGCCAATCTGCAGTCTGCTTCGAGAAGTCAGCCATTGTGAAATTCTAGGAAGCCAAGCACAAGACATCTAATTTAGATCGGAAAGAGGACTCTTCAGCCAGGTGGTTCCAGGTTGCCATCTGCCTGTGCCTGCCCTGCAGGACCTGCGAGACGGAGCCTGAGGCTAGCCATGTGTTTGCGAAGGGGAAGATGAAGGAGGAATGCTGGGTAGCAAGGGAACTGGCTTATCTTCCTGGGCCAGAGCTGCCCCAGCTGGCCTGGCTATGGGGAACCTGGGGTGTGTTTGGAGAGCAGGGAGCGGAGGTGGGGGTTATTAAGGTCAGGAAGCTGAGCAATACACCGTCTCTGTGTCCTGACCCAGAGCCCTCAGAGCCTCTGCTCACTCAGCTCTATGACTCCCCCTGGACTCATGAGAAGGAACAGCAGCTGTACTAGGATGCAGTAGCCATGCAATATCACTCAGAGGGAGGTGATGGCTTGTGGTGCCAGAAGGAGAGGGAAACATTGCATGTCCTACCTGCGGGAGCTGTGTGGCAGTTCTGAAGATGAAGAGAAGACTAACCAGACCAAGGGCGGGATTCTGGAGGTCAAGGCTACCCTCAGAAACGCCGCTTTGCCTTGCTCTGGGTAGCAGAAGTCCAAGGGTCGTAAAGAGTGGGGGGTTATTGTTGTTGTTTGTTTGTTTGTAAAGCAAGGTGACGTCCAGCATCTACCTTGTGTTTGAGGGGCTGCTCAGACAGCTGGTGCTGTGCACAGGCGGGAATTCCTGTGCAACACACTGGGTGTGTTCTTGTCACAAATGTCGTGGTTAGATTGTGTGGTGACTTTTGGCTGTGGCATATTCCTAAGCAGTTAGGAGCTGTAGAGCACTCAGAGCTTTTCCAGGGGACAAGGTGGAGCTTTTCTCTGGCTTCTAGCAGGTCTTGGCTGAGTGTTTCTGAATTTGTTCTCTGTCATCTGTTTTTACATACACTGTGGATTTACCCCATGTTCTCCATGGGCTTTTCCCATATCGTTTGATTTTGTGCTAAGAGTTGTGCACACGTTTCACTCTTAACTTCAAGACATGCACCGGCCTTTCTCAGCCCTGAAAATGATAGAGCATTTAGGGGCCAGGTTCTGTAAAGGGGCAGGGTTTTGTTTGTAACTTGCGATGGGGACAGCTTGTGAAGGGTGGCCTTAATAATGAGGATGCAGCCTCATAAATTGTAGTGGAATTCTAATCCTGTGGAGCCTGGGTCATGCAAACAGTACATCCCTCCCACCCTCCAAGACTTATCCACTGTGAAACTGGCGCCTTAAAGTCTTCCAGAATGAAGTCCAGGTATGTGGCAGTCAGCTGGAGCCATGGGATGGTTCAGTTTATACCTCCAAAACACAAGGTATTTTTTTTTCCCCTTCCAAGCCTACAAAAAGGCCTGATGGGATTTTCTGTGTCCCATTTTCTGTGATATACTGACAGAGGATCTGTACCAGTTGCAATAGCCAAGGCCCCTCCCAAGCGCTCTTACTATCAGCAGTATGATAACCCATCATTTAAGTGAATGTGCTCATCATCCTTCCTTACAGTGTCTCCGAAGAAAAGCATATTCCTTCTTAGAAAGAAAAGTGGTGATGAAATGGATATTTTTAAATGTCAATTATGCCAGAATGAATCTCTGCTCAGAGAGCCGCAAAGAGAAGCAGAAGTCTGACTTTATATCTTTTCCTGCTGCAAATGGAGCCATTTTATAATCTCAGAATACTAATGCCCATGGTGTGCCTGGTGTCTTATAGAAGAATAACCTTATAAATGGGCTTCCACTGGCCGTAAAAGTTTGAGATCCTTTTCTGTTTTTCTTCCCCAGAATAGTCAATTTGTAATCCTCATTATTTTGAATATGCATATTTATAGAATGCATGAAGACTAAGATCATGAACTCAGTGGTTACCCTGAAGGATCACTGAGAAGTGGGTAAACTGTACGTAAATCACGGAGGGCTCAGCACAGATGAGGTGTTGTTGAAATCATGAAGATGGCTGGCTGGTGTAGCTGCTGCTGCCCCAGCCTAGACATGTGTCAATGCTGTGTGAAACCTTACCAACCGTGTTTGAAAACAACAACAACCCCAAAACACAGGGCCAGAAGACTAAGAGAAGAAGATGGCATTGGGCCTGGGCTGTGCGTTCCTGATGGGATGCTGCCATGATTGAGGCTGTGGTATTTGTGTGGAGAGACACAGAGGCACAGGAGACACACAAAATGACTCTATGCTAAGACTTCATATGTGTAGGAACCTGGGACAGGATAGCTATGTTATGGTTCCAGAGGAACCTGATATTTTTCCTATTGTTATGGTGAGATACCTGTCTTAGCTACTTCTCTGTCCATATGATAAAATACCATGACCAAGGCAACTTGTAAAAGAGAGCATTTAATTTGGATGATAGTTTCAGAGGGTTAGAGTTTATGGTGACTGGGTGAGGAAGGAACAGCTGAGAGCTCACCCTTGATCACAGGCGTGAGGCAGAGAGAGGTAATTAGGAATGAAGTGGGCTTTGGAAACTTCAAGGCCCTCTCCCAGTGACACACCTCCTCCGACAAAGTCTCACTTCCTAATCTTCCCCAAACAGTTCCACCAACTGTGGATCAAATGTTCAAACATAGGAGTCTGTGAGGACCATTCTCATCCACCGCAATACCTAAGATAAAAACAACTTAAAGGAGGGAGAATTTATTCAACCTCATGGTTTCAGAGGTTTCTGTCCATTGTGGTGGGGAGGTGGGGGAGGGCATGGCAGATCTGAAGAGGTGAGGGAGGGCATGAAAGTCCAGTTCATATTACGGTGTTCATGGAGCGGAGAAAATACCAGAAGCATTAGTTTAACCTTCAGAGACCTATCCTTAGTAACATTCTAGTCTTGCAATTAGACCCCAAACTCCTAAAGTGTCTACCACTTTAAGGAATAGTGACTCTAGCTGCAGGCCGAGCATTCAACGCATGAACTAGTGGGAGATGTTTCATATTTAAACCATGACATGCAGGGCAACTGATGGGTTATGTAGCAAAAGATAAGGTGAGATTGCATATTATAGCTTACACGTGTGTATGTATGTCCATGGAGTAGAAGACCTGTGTATGAAGAATAAAAGGTAAAAGTACATGGAAGACTTTTTCTTCTCTCTCTCTCTCTCTCTCTCTCTCTCTCTCTCTCTCTCTCAAAATAACAATTAATTCCATGTAAGTAAACATTTTAAAGAGAACCAAGAAAGAGATAACAGAGTTTGAAAAATGGGCAAATAGCATGAAAAAAGCCTAAACGGCTTATAGACTAATGAATGCTTCCTGTCTTCAATTGGGGAATTGCCAAGTTAGATAATGAGATACCATTTCACACGCATATTTTGGCAGATTAGGATAAACCGAGGAATGAGCAAATGGGGAGGTGTTCATGCCTTACTTATCAAGGGCAGATTGGTTAAAAGCCCCTTCAGACAGCAACTTCACAGTTTACAAAAAGAACAATTGTGGAATGCTGTGATCCAACCATTCCACTCTTAGGTATATATGTTTTTTGTTGGCCATGAATTAGTCAGAGTTTTCCAGAAAACCAGAAGTCATGGGATCGATCTCAGGATCTGTCAGTGTATTAATCTATCATTAGTGTCTTAGGATTTACTATTTGTGGGTTTATTATTTTACGGTTATTGGCTCATATGTAACAAGGTCCTGGGATCTGCCTGCACAAACTAGAGATCCAGCAGAGTCCATTGGCAGGCACACAGTCCCAAGAGCTAGAGCACTGAGTACAGCTTCCTGCCCAGGCCCAACAGCCTCATAGCCAGAGTCCAGAGGACAGGACAGAGGTGTCCTGACTAAGAAGTCAGACAGAGGGCAGATTCTGTCACCTCTTTATTCTAGTCAGGCCCTCCCTGGATTGTTGGAGGTCCCCTAACCCTGGGAGGCACATCTGCTTTACCCAGCCCACCAGTTCAAATGGACATCTTCCCAAAATACCCTAAGAGAGGGGGCCAGAATGCACTATGGCTAGCCAGGTGCGGCCCAGTCAAGCTGGCACACAGACATAACCGTGGGTCACAATGAACATTTTTTTTGAATAAATTAAAACAAAATAGAAGAGACCAGGGCACATTCTACACGAGAGAAGGTCTTTGTTAGTGTTATGGGTCTAGCGGTTTGGGAGGCAGAGAAAAAGAACAGTGGTTAAGCCTGACTGGTGTGTGTCCCTGGGTCTCTGCCTCATCGCTCTCTACACTTCGTTCTGTTTATCTCATGAAGCTGATGGAAGAAGAGGCTGTCGGAGGACCGGGGAGACGGCTCAGCTGCTAAAATGCTTGCCTTGCAAGCCTGGGGAGAGGAGTTTGACTCCCAGCACCCACGTACAAGAAGCTGGGTGTGGTGGCACATGCTGAGATTAACAGCAGCGTTGGGGAGGTGGAGACAGGTGGATCCCTGGGGTTTCCAGCTGGCCCAGTGAGCACCAGCCCTTGAGAAACTGGGTATCAAATAACAAGGTAGGGGCTGCCAGATGACCTGAGTTCAGTCCTGGGACCCACAGCTCAGGAGGAGAAGAGCCAACTCCTCAAGTTGTCTTTTGACCTCCACACTCTCAGTGTGGCTCTTGTGTGTCTATACATCCATACAAATAAACATAAATAAATGTAATCAAATAATTAAAAAGTAAAAACGATCAACAATGCAGGCAGATGGCACCTAAGGAATGATACCCGATGTTGACCCGCACATAAACACATACAGAGGACTATGTGTGCATGTGTGCGCCCCCGACACACATACGAAAGAGAGGTTGTGGTAAGCACCCGTATGTGACACTCCTCCCTACTCTGTACTCGTGTGTCTTTTTGTACCACCTTGCTTCCATTTGCTAGGCTGAATCCCTGGCCTCACCTTTTCTCAGATGGTCCTGCGTTTGTCTCTTCCTTGCAGTGTTGGGATTTCTCAGGAGCCAGGCTGTGCTAACTGACCTGGCCCTGTGTTTTCAGAGGCTGCATTTCGGGCTGCTTTGGGCCATGCATAGCTTATCCATCTCTCGTGTGCTTCTGAACCTCTTCCCGAACAACTCACCCTTTTGGGTGTTGGCTGGAAGTCTGACCCCACAGCCCTGCCTGCTGATGTTCAGCTCCTAATGTTGGTGTAGATTCCTGTCACCACTGATCCATGTCCATAGCCCAGTGCTTCGGGGGTAATGGTTGCTCTGGAAATAAGGGATCATTATTTAATTCTAGTTTCTTAGATGTCCAGAAATGCATTTTCCTACTCTGCTAAGTGGGAACCCAGGGTACCCAACCCAACTGATGGAAGCGCTCTGGTGCTGAGTGTCCCCTGGAGTAGGCTTAAAGGAGATGCCTGAGTGTTTGTTCTCAGATTCAGAACGTGTTTTCAAATATTTGGAAACTTCTACTCTGACACCGACATTTTTTTTTAAGTTGCATTAAGAGAGAGAGAGAAACCACCAACACCCCCTTCAAGAAGATGCGAAGGAAACAGCACAGGAACTGCAAGTACGTTAAGCCCAGCATAATTAGTGTGATTAAATTGAAGGAAGTCCGCCTCTTCTGTATGTAATTTTTTATTAAGGATATTCAGATCAGGTTAATTATGTCCAATTCTAATTAATGATAGCAGTATGCAAGCAGGCTTTCCCCAGCTGTATTCTGTGGAGTCCCGTGTGATAGTCCTGAATGTAGTCCACATATCCCCCAGCTGGACAGTCCCCAAGAGTCCTGTTTAATAAAGGCCTTGGGAAGTTCTGCAGGAAAGAAACCCATCTAATTTGATCAAACTTACCTCTCCAAGCTTGTTCCTACCACATGTGCTCTTGGTTACTCGTGAAATTGTTAAACTATACCATACCTTTGCTTGAACCAGTAGATAATGGCCAGTAGGCACCCGTGTGAAGAGACTCCCCATTTGTGTGTGGGGGTGCCAGCATTTGAGTTTTGGAATGAGCTGGAGTCGTAGAGGGTAGGTGGGATTCTTGATCTGCCAGTCAAGGCTCAGCCAACAGGTGAAGCAGGGATGGCTTTTAAGAGACCGTAAGGAAGCAGCTTATGTGGTGGTGTAGCCTTTATAGGCAGGCCTGAAATCCGCAGGGAAGGCTTTGAGGAAGGGTTGCTGAAGCTTCATGCATGGGCAAAGCTGCACTCCACAGGCAGACCATCTTCCGAAAGGATGACTCTGCTCTGTGTTATGGTCCTTCCATGAACTGGGAGTGGTGCTACTTGGGAGAGATTAGGAGGTGTGGCCTTGGAGTAGGTGTGGCCTTGTTGAAGGAAGTGTGTCACTGGTGGTGGGCTTTGAGGTTTCAAAAGCCTAAGGTAGACCAGGCAAGCCCAAAAGCTTTTTCTTCCTGCTGTCTGAGGATCCTGATATAGAACTCTCAGCTCCTCCGGCACCATGCCTGCCTGCATGCTGCCAGACTTCCCACCATGCTGATAATGGACTAACCATCTGAAATTGTAAGCAAGCCTCCAATGAAATGCTTTCTCTTATAATAGATTGGTCATGGTGTCTCTTCACAACAATAGAACAGTAACTAAGAAAGTAGTTGGTACAAGGACGTGGGTTATTGCTATGACAGGCCTGACAATGTTGCTTGTTGGCAGAATGTGGATTTGGGGACTTTGGATTAAGAAAGGAGTTGACACTTTAAGTGGAGGTTAATAGGCCATACTAATAGGAGCATGGAAAACAGTAGCAGTGAGAGCAGTATAGATTATAATGGCCCAAAGAGGTTTCAGAGGGGAATAGTATTAGTAAGTGGCCTAGATACCATTCTTGTGATGTTTTAGCAAAGAATGTGGCTGCTTTTTGCTCTGTCTTAAAAATCTTCCTGAGGCTAAGTTGAAGAGTTTTTGGTTAATGGCTTTGCTAGAGATTTCAAAACAGTCTAGTATTGACTATGTGGTATGGTTATTAGTAATCACTCTCAGGCAAATCTGTAATAAAGAGCAATAAGCTAAGCAAGGAAAAATATAAAAAGTACAGTTTTGAGGAGAAAAGGAGCCCCAGGAAGTGTAATGAGCTAAGTCCTGTGCTCAAGGAGATAAAATGTTTAAAGAAAAGCCTGATGCTAAATGGAATAATGGGAATGGTGACCTCAGGGCAAGACCCCACCCAGCTAAGCTTCCAACTTCTGAAAAGGAATTAAAGAAAATCTTCAGCAGTGAACGAGATCACCATGATGTATCACGTCCAACTTTAAAAGTCTCATAGCCCTTAACAAGTTCAATGCCATTCGAAGTCCAAAGTCTCTTTTTGAGACTTTCCTAGTTTTGTGTCTGTAGCTGTGATTAAAACACTGACAGAGGGCTGGAGAGATGGCTCAGAAGTTAAGAGCACTGCTTGCTCTTCCAAAGGTCCTGAGTTCAATTCCTAGCAACCACATGGTGGCTCACAACCATCTGTAATGAGATCTGGTGCCCTCTTCTGGTCTGCAGAGATACATTCAGACAGAACACTGTATATATAATAAATAAATAAATCTTAAAAAAAAAAAAACACTGACAGAAAGCAACTCAGGGAGGAAAGGGTTAATTTCATCTTCTACTTCACAGTCCCACAACTGAGGGAAGCCAAGGCAGAAACTCAAGCCAGGAGCTTGAAGCAGAAATCATGGAGGAGACTGACTGCTTACTGGCTTGCTCCTAGATACACATACAGCTACCTTTCTTACGTAGTCTGGGCCCACTTGTCTGGAGATGGTACTGCCCATATTGGGTTGGACCCTTCGTCATCAGTAAGTAATCAAGAAAATGCCCCACAGACATGCCCACAGGTGAATCTGATGGAGGCAGTTCTTCAGTTGAGGTTCTCCCTTCCCAAGTGTGTCAAATTGATAACCAAGAGTATCCTTGTTGTTTGACTTTCTTTTGGGACTGCGAGCTCACAAAAACTGACATGGAGAATTCTTATTAATTATGACAGCTTAGCCCTTAGCTTAGGCTTGTCCCCAACTAGCTCTTTCAACTCAAATTAACCTGCTTTTATTAATCGACATTTTGCCATGTGGCTTGGTTACCTCTCCTCTGTACTGTATGTCTGATTTACTCACTGGTGTCTCTGAGAACCTTGATTCCTTCTCTTCCTCCTCTCTCTCCCTGGAAGTCCCACCTATCCTCTCCTGCCTAGCTATTGGCCATTCAGCTACTTATTAAACCAATCAGAAGGTACTTTGACAAAGATACATCTTCACAATGTATGAAAAGATTATCCAACAACATACCCTTCATGGGGACTGAAGACAATCTCTTCATTCTGAGCCTCTATTTAAAAAAAGGACAACAAAAAACAAGCTACATACTTTCAATTCATTAATAGCATAAAGATTACCACTCAAAAGAGGAATGAGAGCATAGCAAAGAAAGTCCAGTTTATAGCAAAACCAAGACCTACCAGGGCAAACATCAAATCCTACAGCTTCATGTCTGGCATCTGGGGCTTGTGATGGACTCATCTGGGATCCATACACTGGGACACCTTGCCTTCCCCCAGCCCAACTGTCTACAGTACAAGAAACCTCTCTCTTGGGACAGATTCACTATAAGCTTGAAAGTTTCTTCTGATGACATCTACGGTCCTGACATCTTCAACTTTTTGGGGTCTCCACTGCAATTTAGATATCCCCTTTCCAGCTTCATGCTCTTTCAGGGCCTTCTTACAGAGAACCTGACACTGCTACATATAGCCTGGGTTCAATGGCTTTCTGGAATATTTAGTTTAAGCCTCCATTTCTCTCTTGCATCTCTCAGGCCTATCAAACCAGTACCACATAAATAACAGTATGTAGTTCTGCTTCCAGTTCATAATGTAGTCTGACCTCTTGGGCCACAGTTGCAGAAGCCTGTATATTTCTTTGAGACTGACCCTGGGGATACATTTGCCTACAATGCTTGCATTTGAGCAGGGAACCCCCACAGTGGTAGTCTTAGTTTAGACTCTTTTAAATTGGTTTTCATTTCACCAGTAGGACCCTTTAATGGGTGAAGTCTTTCCCTCAGGATACCTTTCCCTTTGTCCCAGTGCAGAGCAGGAGGTGTTTATATTTTAATGATGCTAATTGCTAACAGTTAATGCTGCTTACAACCCGCCTCAACTGGGACTATAAATTTTTCCTTGCAAACTGTACACTTATAGCTCCATTCCACTCACTCTCCTTCATTGTAAACCCAGATTAGTTCAATGTGCAGTGCCTGTGCCTCAGGCTAAATGCTATTCTGTTTTAAAAATTTCTCCACCAAACAAAGTCGTTCATTACTTTTTAATTCAGCCCCAAGATGTCAGGACAGTGGCAGGATGAAGTGAGATTCTTTTCTAGAATATAATGTGAATGGCCTCTATTTCCCACTTCTGATAGAGTCCTTCATTGCCCTCTCAAGCCTTCTGAGCTAGACCCCCTTGTCTACATTCCCCTTGGAGTTCTCGTCTTTGGACTCCCATTGGAATGGCTCATTTAACTCCATTTACAGCACTCTGGAGATTTTCTAGTCTGGCGTTTCAAACTCTTCCACATTCCTCCTGCAAACCAGCTCTGAAGGCCTAAGAACTGCATGGTCAGGTTTATCATAGCAACTGTCCCACTCTTTGTACCAATTTTCTGTATTTGTTGTCTTTTTCATTGTTTTGACAAAAGTAACTTGTGAAAGGAAGCAAGGGTTTATTTTGATGTGAAGTTTGAGGGTCTGGCCTCTGTGGTAGGGAAGGCATGGTGGCAGGTGACTCCATTATAGCAGGAATGTGTATCTGGGACTCCTCACATGTTGGCACATTAAGAGGCAGAGAGTGGACAGGCTGTAATATCTCAACGACTGCCCCCAGTGGCGTACTTGCTGCAGTGAGGATCCAACATTTAAATGGTTCCATAGCTTTTCAGACAGACCTCCAGCTGGGGTCCAAGTGTTTAAACACTTGAGTCCATGGGGACCATTTCCCATTCAAACCACAACAGCCGCCACACCTAAAGGTTCCTAGAATCCTACCACCATGTGGTACTTTTGCTAATTTTTGAATTTTAAAATAATGGATGTACTATTTTGGGACAACTTCTTTCAAACTATGCTGTACTTATGAGTCATCCACTGGTATTGAGTGTGACTGTAATTTACTGATGACTGCAATTCTAAGTTTACATGGTATAGATAGACAAGAGTTTACGTTTTATTCATTTGACGGACACAGGACCTTTTCCATTTTGTGGACATTATTTCTCATAGGAATATCCTTGTATGTTGGGTGCACATGCTTGCATTTCTAGGGAGTATCTCTCTAGGGATCAGCTGGAAAGGCTGTGGGATCTGGATGGATTTGTGTTTTAGTGAACAGGACTAATCCATTTTCTGAAGTAGTTGTTCCAAATTCCACATTCAGCTAAGTCTAAGAGTTGAGTTTGCTTCACATCTTGCTACTAATTGCTGTTGTCAGTTTTAACTTTATATCTGGCGAATGTGTAGTGAGATCCTATAGCTTAAATTTGCATTTCTCAGAATACTAATGGAGTTAAATACCCTTTTAGAATTTTCTTTATTGTTTTTGGAGATCTCACTTGAAGTTGCTGTGTGGGGACCTTGCTCCTTTTTCTGCTGGCTTTTCTCTTTTAGCACTTTGTTGGAGTTCATATATCCAACATGTTTAGCCTATGTTACATATATATGTTGGAGACATTTTCTTACATGCTTTCTATCTTGGCCTCAAAGGTGGTTTTTGATGAACAGAAAGCCATGTTATCAGCCTTATAATTTAAGTCAGTGTGATAAATGTCCTTTTCAGGACATCTATACACACTCCAAAACCTTGAAAGCACTCTGCAGTTAACTTAACTAATTCACTGACTAACTAATTGTAGCAGGCTTTCTTGGACCACCAGTCCCCAAACCATGACATGGAGACTCATTAATTTATGACTGTTCAGCCTTAGCTTAGGCTTGTTTCTAGCTAGCTATTTTAACTTAAATTAACCCATTTCTATTAATTTATATGCTGCCCTGAGGCTCGTTTACCTCATCTACATACTGTCCATCCTGCTTTCCTGCTTCCTCCAGTCCGTCTGTCTGTCTGTCCTCCAGCTGGCTGGCCCCTGCTGCTCCCTGGCATCTCTCTCTCTCTTTCTCCCCTTCTCTTTTCTCTCTGCCTGCCAGCCCCACCTATACCTCCTCTGCCTAGCTATTGACTGTTCAGCTTTTTATTAGACCAGTCGGGTGTCTCAAGCAGGCACAGCAACACATCTTTACATAGTTAAACAAATATTCCACAACATAAACAAATGAAACACATCTTTACTTAGTTAAACAAATATTCTATTCCGCTGCAACTACTTAATGCATGTGGGTGTTTTTCCTGCATGTATGTTCATATGGAGGACAGAAGAGAGTACCAGATCCCCTGGGACTGTAGTTATAGTCGGTTGTGAACCACCATGTGGATGCTGGGAATCAAACTCGGATCCTCTGGAAGTGCAGCCATTGCTCCTAATTACTGAGCCACCTCTTCAGCCCCTGTCATTCAGTTTTTGAAGCTTTGCTATTTTAGCTTTCACTTGAGTTGCTTTTCTGAATGTCTGAATGGATGCCAAGTAGATGATGAAGTAGATGCCAAGATTTGCTTTCCTTTTCATGGGTGTCTGGTGGATCCAGCATTATTAATCACTTCATGACTCTCTGCAGAGGGTCTGGTTCTGAGGTCTGGCAGTTTTCCGACTTCATTCTCACTTCTCTTTCTGCCCCACAACTGGCCATTCTAAGAAGGGCCGAACACCAACCACAACTTCAAACCATGTAAGCTCTGCTATTGCACATAGACTCCTCCAAGGCCTAGTTCCCTAACCATCCAGGCCCTCCCGCTTTCTCCCGTGCCACTGGACCAGCCTTCACGGATGCTTTGTTCTCCCGTTAGTGTTGTGTGTGATCCCCGGTCTCATGTCTGAACTACTTTTGGGTGGGAGGCTGATCCCACCTCCCTTGGCTTGATCTCGACACTGGTGTCACGTTTTCACAAATGAAATCACTGTGAGCATTCAGCCCCACTGGCCTATTTGTCGATGTATAAACACTGCAGCATCTTAATTACCTCATTTTTACAAAATGTGCTTGTTGCCCCTGTTTAGTCCTCCACTTGTGCTCCTTAAGAGTGTCTTACTATGTTTACCCTTTGTGTTTCTATGTAAAGTTAGATCTATTCTCTCAATTTCCACATAAATACTTGTTCCTAAATGTGAACCCTTGCAGGTGTTCTGATGAGCTCCTTTGAGGTACAGATCCATCTAGAAGTTGACAAATATAATGGGAAGTTGTCCAATGAATGGATTTTTAATCTACCTTCATTGTGGTCTACATCTATTTTTATTGGTGGGGGGGATAATTTTGTGTGTAGAACATCTTTTTTTTTTGAATCCTGACATTGTTGTAAATGTATTTTAAAATTGTTATTATAGGTTTTATAACTATCTATAAATATGTTTTCATATATTTCCTTTATATCCAGAAACCTTACCAAACTTGGCTAATAATTTTGACAGTTATTTGTAGGTTATTTTAAACTTTTATAGCTGCGAAGCCATATTGTCCATGACCAATAAAAGATCCCCCTTCGGCACCTGCTGAAAATCCCAGTTTGGTGATTTCTGTCTTAGGGGAGATTCTTCTGTCATTTCCTTTCAAGAATTGTGATTGTGTTTCCTGTTTTCTTTTAAATGTTTTGAAGTACTCTATTCAATTCAGAATATTACCTTCTGTTTCTAGTTTCAGTTTGCTACAGGTTTTTATCAAGAGGGAGTGGAAAGTTTTCTGAAACGCTCTTTTTGTTGCCCTGCTAGCTCACTGATGAGGTGAATTATAGCATTCAGTTTTAAATATTGAGCTAACCTTGAATTCCTGGGTCAAATCCAACCAGGTCTAATATGATGTGAGTTTTATATGTAACTCCTTTTAATTTGCTATGTTTTGTTAATATTTTTATTTGTAATTTTGTTCAAAAGTGATTTGTTATATTTATTTATCTATTTATTTATTTTGTTTTGTTTTTACTGCAGTGTTAAGGACTGTGTTTGGGATATGGGTAATGGATGCCTCATAAAATGTTTGGAGGTACTTCCTCTTTTTCTTCTCCACAGAGTTTGGGTAACATTGGTGGCTTTTGTTTGATTTATTGGCCTGACTATCTTCGTTTACTTTCCATTGCTGGGATAAACACCATGATCAAAGGCAACTTGGGGAGGAAAGAGTTTATTCTGCTTACACTTCCATGGAACAGTTCTTCACTGATGGAAGTCAGGTCAGGGACTGAAGCAAAGGCCTTGGAGGGGTGCTGCCTACTGGCCGTTCCATGCTTACTCAGCTACTTTCTTATACAGCCCAGCGATGGCACCACCCACAGTGAGCTGGGCCCTCTCGCATCAATTACTAATCAACAAAATGCGCCATTGGACATGCCCACAGGTCCACCTGATGGTGGCCACTCATCCTTTGAGGTTTCCCCTTCCCAAGTGACTCTGGTTTGTGTCAAGCTCACACTGATTGGAAGAATTCACATGGGAAGCCTGTGAACTCTGAAGCTGAGAAGAGAATTTTAATGGCAAATACAGTTTCTTTTGGAAATACAGGGGCATTTGGAGTTCTTCTTCTCATACCAGTCTTGATGTCTGTATGCTGCTATAGCCTCTTTTCTGTCGCTAAAGCATGATGAAAAAAATCAATTGTAGGGGGCGGAGGAGGGACTCATCTCCCTTAAAATTCCAGATTGCAGTCCGTAACTGTGGGGAAGTCAGGGCAGGGACTTTGAAGAGCTGGTCACACCACATCCAGAGTCAGGAGAAGTGGGTGTGTATCCACTTGCGTGTGCTCAGCTCTATTCTCCACTCTTATATAGTTCAGGACCTTCTCTCTAGGGAATAGTGCCACTCACTATGGGCCAGGTCTTTGCATAACTCAATTAAAACCCCCCTCCCACCACATACATACTGTGGTGGTTTGAATGAAAATGACACCTCCATAGGCTCAGGGAGTGACATATTAGATGTGGCCTTGTTGGAGGAAGTGTGTCACTGGGGGTGGGCCTTGAGATTTCAGAAGCTCAAGCCAGGCCTTGTGGTTCACAGTCTCTTCCTGCTGCCTGTGGATCCAGATGTTCAACTCTTAGCTCTTTCTCCAGCACCATGTCTGCTGCTTGCCACAGTGCTTCCTGCCATCACAAGAATGGATTAAACCTCTGAACTGCAAGCCAGCCTCAATTAAATGTTTTCCTTTATAAGAAATGCTGTGGTCATAATGTCTCTTCCCAGCGATAGAAACTCTAAGACACACACCCATGGGCCAATCCAGTGTAGACAACCGCTCAGGGAGACTGTTTTCCCAGGTGGTTCCATGTTAGGTCAAGTTGACAGCAGCTACTAACACATGTGTTTTCAATAATGTCTTCATCTCATAAACATGCCACACTTACTGGTACTGAATTACTCAAAACGTTTACTGCTGTCTCAAGAGGGCTGGTCACATTTTTGTGCTGATGTCACATTTGTGGGTGCTCACTTCTCTTCTTCCCGCACCCCCATTTCATCATTTTTTGGGGGGATTTATTAATTTAATTCCCCCTGAAAAATCAACATATGGCTGTAGAGTCTCTCCCCATCTTTTTTTTTCTTTTGAGAAAGGTCTTGCTGTGTGTTTGTAGTCCAGGGTGGTCTTGAATTTTTTGTAATATTCCCTTCCCCAACCTGAGTTTTTTTTCTACTTTAGATTTGTTATCCATTTCAATTTTTTTCTTTTTTTAAAAATATTTCTTCCCTCTCTTCAGTTTTATCTGGGATTAAATATGTTGTTACTTTAAAACCACGAGAGGGAAAAGACATAGTTATATACTTTTGTACTCTTTTTCTAATATATGAATTTAAAGGAGTAAATGTCTTACCAAACTGGCTTTTGCATTGTTATTAAAATTGTGGCAAAACACAAGTGTACAGCTTATGGTCTGAATATCATGAAGTGTGTGGTTAGGTAGTGTTGTTGCATTTCAAAACCAACCTCTAAAACATCTTTATCTTGCCTATTTTCCCACACACCGTCCTTTGGCAAGACCTCAGTACAATACGTGTATGAAGTGACCTATTTCGTTTCCACATTCAAGTGGAATCATAAAGTTCTGTCTGCTTGTTTTCAGCTTTTAAAATAAATAATGGCTCTCATGTCAGGATTCCCTCCCTTTTAAAGTCTGTATAGTATTCCATTGTGTGACTAAACCATATTTGATTTCTCTGTTTACCCATGGATGGACACTAGCTGGCTTCCATCTGTGGTTGCTATGAACAAGGCTTCCAAGAACGTGAGTGTGAAGCACAGTTTTTGACACATTATATTTTCATTATTAATTAACTAAAATGTGTTTAATTGTCGCAGTTCATCATTTGATCTGAGGGTCATTTTAAAGGAACTAATTCAGAAATGTTTTGCATTTTTCCCGAGTTGTATTTTGTTGTTTATTTCCAGCTCAATTATGCCATAGTCAGAAATGTCAATTCAGTGTCAGTGTTTTGAAACTTGTTTATTACCTTTAGACTTTCTCTATGTAATTAATTTTGATGAAGTATTCTGTGTGTACTGGAGTGTAGGTCCTCAGTTTAGGAGTACATATGATAATGAGCGAAGGTTGCTGACTCTAGTGTTTATATAGTTGCTTTGATTATTAACCAGCCAGTTGCACAACATTGCTAAGAAAGCTCACTTCACCTCTGACTTCAGGGTTGACTCTGTGGCCCTGCCAGTTCTTCCTCTATAAAGAGTGAGATCCAGTACCTAGACACACAGCTGTTTAGAACCCGGTACTGGTGGGTTGCCCTTTGTAATATGAATCCCTTCACTTTTACTTTGGGGCAGCTTCTTTTTCTGAAGTCTACTTGGTCTAATGATCAACACAGTGATAATGAATAGATAAGCTTTGGCATAGTTTCAGGTGTGCAGTGGTGCAGACAGATAGAGACAGAGCGATCCAGACACTCCCTTAACTACCATATTCTTTATTTTGTTGCTTGCCTCTGGCAGCTGGCGAACCCAGGTTCACACATGATTGTTAACTGAAACCTGCACTTCTGTTGTATTTTCTTAGATTTTTACCCATGATCGTATTAAGTTCAGTAATTATGCCTCTGGAGGCCCTTTCAGACAGCTAGGTAAACCTTACTTGGTTTTGGTGACCTTGATAGGTTTGAAGAGCACAGATCAAGAATGACACACAGTATGTGATGTTTTCTTCTGGTTAGACAGACAGTCACTCTGGGAAGTGCCATTTTGGTCCTATTAAATCAGGAGTGTGTAATTTATACTGCTGACAGTAATCTTGATCATGTGGGAATGAGGCACTGTCTCCATGAGAGGACAGTATCCACACACTATTTGTAATTCTGAGTGGGAATATTTGTCTAGTCTTCCAAATTATTGTTTATCAGCTCATCTGTTTACATTCCTGTAACTCAGAATATTCATTTTATACTTTGGGTTATAAACCAAGCCTATATGGCTGAGCATTTCAAATCTAAAAATCTAAAATATGAAATACTTTAGAATCAGAGCCTAAGGGGACAAGGATGGAAGGTCAAGTTGAGCAAGGGTGGGGTTGTAGTGGTTAATGTTAAATGTCAGTTTGACATGTATTAGAATAACCTGGAAGATGGGCCTCTAGATATGTCTATGGGGGATGATCTTGATTGTATTAATGGGGGAGGATCTTGATTGTATTAACTGAGAGAGGAAGACACACCTACTGGTGGCACCCCATTCCCTAGGTAGGGGGTCCTGGAGAAAGGGAACTGAGTGCCTGCATTCACTGCTCTCTCCTTCTGACTGGGCATAATGTGACCAGCTACTTCAGGCTCCTGCTGCCTGACTTCTCCGCCATGATGTACTGTACCTTGATATGGGAGCTAGACTCAGCCCTTTTCCCTTAAGTTGCTCTTATCAGAAGATCTTATCATAGCAACAAAAGCGAAACTGAGACCCTTACCATGAGTATTGCATAAATTACCTGCAGGCTATGTGTATAATCGGTGAAATAATTAGATGTCTTATTTTAGAACTGATTTACATTCTCAAGATTCTTATTGTATATGTGCAGATCGTCCAAAACCCTAAAGAAGTCTGAAATTGAAACTACCCGTGCATGCTCTTAAGTATTTCAGGTAGGGGGATACCCAAGCACCACTGTTTGTCCTGTTCATATGGCTCCAGCATCTGTCCTTCCCTGAGACACCCAGGCTCAGGCTCACTTCTGTGTCCCCGGGAGCTTGGTTCTCGGTTCGCGCTGCTGTATTAGCCGTAGGTTGCACTTCTCCCCCGAGGCCCCTGAGACCACGAGAAGCTCTGCTTAGTGCTGTTATCAGGTTTGCTGCTTTCTCCCTTCTTCAACCCCATGACTTGCAGATATCTGAGTTCCCAGAGAGCTTGAACAGTAGGAAGGTACCACTGAATGGCGAGTTACCGAGGCGTGTTTCCCTGCAGGTCTCCACCTCAGCCCCTGAGGTCCTAGTTGCCATGGTAGCTCTCTGGTGCTGGGATGATTATCAGATGCAGGTTAGTGCATCGTAGTTGGGTGTGGCATCTCTTGGGAATGATGTTTCCTTCTTTTCCTACCAGGTCATGGTGGTGGTACCCAATGGTATTTCAGGACTTGCACTTTACAGCCAGTCATCAAATACCCTACAGAATACAGTGTCAGTTGAATAGAGAACGAGCCCTTCCATGCATTACTTCACCTTGCTTGAGCCATGGGGTTGTTTGTATCAGAGGCTTCTTTTGTTAATGTAAAGAAAAAAAATAATGATCTCAGAAGATCACAACTATCATGAAAGCTTTTAAAAAGATTGACACATAATAATTGTGCATATTTTCAGCATGCTGTTTAATGCACATATATGGTGTAAGGATCCCATGGAGATACTCAGCATGTCCAGCACTTCAGACACTCACCATTTCATTGTGGTGAAAACACTCAGAAATTCTCCATTTTAGCCACCTTAGAACGCACCATGTGTTATTGTTAACTGCAACCACCGTATTAAGTAATCAAATATGAGAACTTGTTTCTCCTTTTGGCTACAACCTGGCACTCACTGACCAGTCTCTCCCAGCTATCATCCTCTTCACTCCCCTCTCATAATCACTGCTCTGTTTCCATCAGAAAACCTTTGTAGGTTCATAGATTAGTCAGATCATACAGCGTTTATCTTTTCTTGCCTGGCTTATTTCACTTAACATACTGTTTCCCCAGACACATTCACATTGTCACAAATAACACAACTTCATCTGAGTAATATTCCATGTGCTAATGGCATTCCATTTTCTTTACCCATTCTCCTACTGATTGGACATTTAGGATGATTGGTCCATGAGCTTTTCTGAATACTTTAACAATGAAAGTTAACATGTGAGGTGAGGTAAAAGATAACGTGTGGTAGGAATGTGGAGGAAAGAGATTCCTGACACACTGTTGGTAGGGGTGCTCCTTACTAGACACGCTGTGGAAAACAGTATGGAGGTTTCTCAACAGACTGAAAGATGGAGTTGCCATATAATCCAGCCATTCCACTAAGCAGCCTGAGGAAACGAGATCTGTGTGCAGACCCAGAAGCTTCTGGCGAAAGGTTCTTGGGGAGAGCTACTTCAAATGGCCCTTCAGCCGCAGGCATCTTATGACAGACAATTAATGGTGCAGATTTCTGGTTAGTCCTTAAATGATTTGAGCCTTTCTGCCCAGGGGTGCAGAGGACCTGCAGCAGAGATTGTGTTGTCTTATTCGTGTATGTGGTGGGGAAGCTCCCTGCACTGGACCCCCACCTCATCTTCTTCTGATTTTCATATTTCCAGGCAGTCCACAGCACTTGGGAGAAAGAACCTCTTACATATCTTGCTAAAATCCACCCCCTCCCCCGCCACCACTTTGTAGAAACCCAGGAGAACCTATTTCCATGGAACTCATCTTAAATTCTAATTAATTTTCTTATCTCAAACCATCCCTTTAACACGTGCATCTCAGAGTTAGACTTTATCTGACATCCGCTGGCTGGATGCAGCTCTGTAAATGAAGTAAAACTTTTTCAAGCTTTGGTTCCTTAGTGGAATGGTCATGTCTCCAGGCTCAGTGCCCACTGTATGGGGCAGGGCAGGTAACAGTCTACCACTATAGAAAGTTCCCAAATCTTCTACACGAGGTTGGAGCACACTAGCCTGCAGATTTTTAAAAGCTGCTTTCCAAGGCAACATCATTCCTTGTACACCGATGTGAGTGTATGGAGCATGCATCAGCATTCAGGTTCCGATGAGGCTCCATTTAGGAACCACTTTTGATGGGCCTGCAAATGGCACTACCCATCCATTGATGTTTACCTGACCATCACTGTTGTCAAGGGAAGTCAGGAAGAGAAGTGAGAGCCACAGGGGCTGGCCCAGGATGTGCTCTGGAGTGCTGGAGTCTGGACTGGTGCTCATGCAAAGCAGCTTTCATGTTTTCATGACCAAAGACGCTTTTTATTTTTAATTGTTTATTTAATATCTATGTGTGTGGGTATGTGTGTACTCATGTGTTTGGGCATGCCCATGCCATGGGACACCTGTAGAGGTCAGAGGACAACTCGTGGGTAGAGTTGATTATCTCCTCCTGCCTTGTGAATTCTTGGGTTTGAACTTAGGACTTCAGGTTGGGTGGCAAACGTGTCTGCCCAATGACCCTACTCATCTGCCTGTTGTAATCTTGTATAGCTTCATCAGTAGAAATAAAAGGCAAAGGTGTGGTGATTAATATGTCCATGCTTCTTCCCAAGAAAGCCAATCAAAATGACTGTGCATCCAGACTCTGAGGATGGTGGCGAAGATGGCCCTGCTGAGCTTCTGAAGGAGGAGGGCAGGCCGGGGCTGCTTGAGTGTCTCTGTGAGTGTGGCTATGGAAGGGGGACCGCAGATTGATGCTTCTGCATCTGCTCAAGGCACCTGTGCCCATGGGAGGAAGAAACTCCAAGCTGCGGGGACATTCAGCTCAGAGCAAGCCTGGGAAGCCTCCCTGAATGGAGCTGCAGCTCTCTGTTTCTTTCTTCCTGAAGCTCCCATTCTCCATGTTCCTCCTGCCGATTTAACCCTTCGTCTTGCTTATGATTTCTTCTTGGTTTGGGATTTGTTATCCTCACCCCCACCACCCCCACCCCGTCTCCTCTTCCTTGACTACTTCACTGACTTTAGTTTTAAGTTGCTGCTTTGAGTCTTCCCAGCTTTGTCTTACTTCTCAGGAGCTGTCACTCCACGGCTGTTCTTTGTTCTTTCTTTGTTTGGGCCAGCCAACTTCTGCTTTGGAAGCTTTTCCTCCGGGCTGTGGGTAGTATCTTTCTCTACAGTAGTTGCCTGGGCCCTAGGCGGCTGCCTTTGTCTCCCCTGGCTTCTTGCGCTCCCTACCTCACCTGCATTTTCTTCCTTCTGCAGGCTCTGTGTTCCCCCAGCCTATACTTCCTGGTGGTCCGTTCACATTTGCAGCTGACTGAAAGCCATTTACACCCCTCTCAGCACATGAGCTAACCCTGGGGTCTTTGGGCCAAGGTCTCTGAGGGGAGTGTGGGTACTGATGAGTTAGCATAGAGAGCTATTGGTAAAGATGTGTGCCTTTTAGCTCCCCAGCAATTCCCATTGCAACTCGGCTGAGAGCTGGATGTGACAAGCTGTTCCTCTGGAGGCGTGGTGTGATTACCTGCACTGAAACCATTCTAGTGCTTTTTACTGCGCGGCTGCCTGGGAGGCTCTGATTGCATCCATCCGATTTTCGTTTCTCCGCTCCTTTGGCCCATTACCGAGTGGGAGGGATGGCATATCCCTACAAGGCCTGTATGGAGAATTAAGTTTCATGGGCCTATGGAGAAGAGGAATGAGCTGGTATCCCAGGGGCCTGTGGTACACTCTTCCCAGAGGCATCTTTCCAGCAGGGACAGGCAGGTGGGGAAGGGTAGCTGCAGAGAGTGGAGTCTGGGCATAGGGGTGTCTGACAGAGCAGTGTCTGGCTGTGGATGGGAGAACTGAAGGGAAGCCTAAGGGCCGGAGCTTTGATGCTCAGAGGCCAGCGAAGCCCACCATCACTTTCTTGTCAGGGTCGAAGAGGCATGGGGGATGGTCAGTAGGCATGGGAGGTGGTAGAGCCGTGAGCAGAAGAACCTGATGCTGGAGAAACATCAGAGAACGTGAGCTCTACTCCTCCATTAAGGAGAGGTCACAGCCTAGGCCACTGCACTGCCCCAGTATCACCTTGTCACCTGCACTGCCCCTGCGTCTCTCATCTGAGCTGGAGAATAAGGCCTGCTGCTGCCTTCTGCCTGCAGGGAGATAACACTGGAGAGCAGCAGGGAGAGCGCTGTGGGGACTGGCCTGGAGCTCTGGTCTTTTCTGATCTTGGGGCTGATGGAACTCACCTTCCTCTGTATGGTAGATTGGGGTCGCCCTTCGGTCCAGCTGTGGCGTGATGAGGGCCCTGCAGCTGCCTTGCTGGCAGTGAGGTGGAAGCTGGTTTCACAGGCCCTGTGTTCACTCTACCTTCTCCCTCCCTTTCTGGGGCCACTCCCACATTGCACCCCTCCAAGGAGAAGAGTGGCCCTTTCATAGTTCCCTTTGGCTTGGTTCTTATCGCCCTTTATTTTAAATTAAAGCTGTTATAGATAGGCAGAAGTCTGTGCTTTCTTTCTCTGTCTCTCTGTCTGTCTGTCTATCTGTCTGTCATGTGTATGGGTGTTTTCCCTGCATGTATGTCTATACACCACTCGAATGCCTGCCTGGTGCCTGAGGAGGCTAGAGGAGAACATTGGATCCCTTGGAACTGGAGTTGCAGACTATTGTTAACCACCATGTGGGTGCTGGGAACTGAACCTAGGTCCTCTGAAAGAGCATCAATGCCCTTAATCACCAAACCACCTCTAAGCCCCTGCATTTTCTTTTAACCAAAGATTTATTTTTATTTAATTATGTGTATGGGGGGGCATGTGTGTGTGTGCTCTCTCTCTCTCTCTCTCTCTCTCTCTCTCTCTCACACACACACACACACACACACACACACACACACACACACGCACACACGCATGCGCAGGTGCGTTAGAGGTCAGGAGTTACGGGTGATTGGGAGCTGCTGGACATGGGTGTCAGGAATAGAACTCAGGTCCTCTGCAAGAGCAGTATTAATTGCTTGACCATTTCTGTAGCCCTTGTATTTTCTTTAAAAACATTTGGATAATTTCATGTGACACCATGGCAGTGTGTGTGTATCCATTATGTTCTCTCTCCTTCTCTGATAAAAACAAACAAACAACCCCAAACCCAAGGACCGATCATTGGGGTCCATCCTAATATGACCTTATCTACTCATCATCTGAACCCCACCTCTGAACACTGTTAGAAGAAGAGGTTTCCTTTCTCCACAACTCGGTGCCCATAGTCAATCGGATAGATTGTTTCTTCCCTGTGGAAGCTTCGTTGTGGGAGTTAAATGCCAACATCTGAGACCTTGGGGCACCAACGTCTTACCTTAGGCTTGGCTACATACACAGCTGTGGTGGGCTTTACAGGCAGGGGCAGCATCCTCGAGTCTGTGACGTTGGCCTCCTCTGGGAAAGCTACCCACCAGTCCCATCAGGAGCTCGGCCTCATTTGTGTTAACTGCAGTAGAGGCTTCCCCGAGCCGCTATACTAGGTACCATGTAATGAACGCCTTCCTGCTAATGAACACTTGGATTGTTTCCTGATGGTTGCTCTCACAAACAGGATGCTTGTGGGCTAATGGTTCTCTGAGGAAATGGCAAGGAAGTGGAATAGCTGCCTCCACAGCTCCACAGATGCCGCCATGCTGCTTCTGGAGTGGACTGTGGCATTTGGTGCTGATACTGGAACTTTGCTCAGTGAGAGGGAAGATCTAGATTCTTGAGTGTCCCAATTATTTATGAGGTCAATAATACCAGTCTGTCTCTCTCATCAATTATCTTTCT
>CABHPH010160222.1:10386-25120 GCA_902168325.1 Peromyscus nudipes | reverse complement strand
GTCCACACTGGAGGTGGGGTAGTATACAGGAGAGAGGCTTCCCAGAGCACCTCTATGAAGACCTAATAAATCAATATTGTGGGGTTTTCAAGATTTTTTAAAGATTTTAAAAGTGAGAACTATGTCTGTCTGTCTGATCTGTCTTTCTGTGTGCCACAGCGCACAGTGGACATCGGAGAACAACTTGTCCATATTCTTCTTTCCCCATGTGGGTCCCACACATTGAATTCAGGTCAGCCTGGGAGGCTTGTCAGCAAGCACCATCCTCCCTGAACCATCTCACAGCCTGGGGGGAGAAAAGGGTTTTTGTTTGTTTGTTTGTTTGTTTGTTTGTTTGTTTAAAAGCCAGCAGACGCAAGAAGAGGCCATCTCAGATCCTACAGAGTGAATGACAGGAGATTGTAAGACACCTGATGTGGGTGTTGGGAACCAAACTGCTGTAGCAGCAAGTGCTTTTAACCCCTGAACCATGTCGCCAGCCCCAAGGAAGATGTTTACATGAGATGGATACTTGATCCACTGGGATGCTTGTGCATCTGAAAAGCCTTGATTGATGGGTTGGTTCACTGGCTTCCAGTCCCAGAATAATTTCCCTTCAAAGCTTTTAAAGCATCACGTTTGTCTCCCAGGGAGCAGTGTAAGCATTGAGGAGATGCTCGGGGGTGGGGAGGGAGAGGCCAAGTGTCCCCTCACTAGGACCGGTTCATTTTGTTCTTTTTCTTTCTAGAACCGTTAGGACAGTTGTTCACTAGAAAAATCTGATTTGTCCTGTTGGGTGTCTCCCTCCTTCCTGTTTGGCAGTGTGGTGGTTTGGAGTGTAGCCAAGAGAGATGCCATTTGCGGCAGCCCCGCGGCAGGCCTCAATGTCGGCAACGCCACCAATGTGATCTTCTCTCGGTGCCAGGATGAGATGTTTGTCACGGCTGGGAAGTAAGTCTGTGCGGTGAGAATGTCTGACTCAGATTACCATGCCACCTGCCCAGAAAGCATGCGTGTGCCAGTTCTGGGTGGGGAGATGGGGAAAGGATGTGTCTTGAGCCCCTGGACAAATCCTTTACATTGTAATTTTTGTAAGCACTGAAAAAAAATCCTTTCAGCCGGATGTGTTTCCAGTACGTTTCTTTGAAAATGCTGTTGGGTTCTACTGGAAAGATTCCACGGAATGGTTAAAAGCTTCCTTAAAAATTTTTTTTATTACATTTATTTACATATTGTGTGTATGTGTGTGTCCATGGATGTGCCTCAGCAAGTATATGGAGGTCAAAGGACAACTCGTGGGAATCAGTTCTTCCCTTCCATCATATAGGTCTTGAGGATTGAACTCAGGCTTGGCCACAAGCTCCTTTATTCACGTAGCCACCTCACTGGCCCTGAACTCTTCTTAGGATTCTTTTTGTCATTGAAAAGACATGATGACTAATCCAGGCTTGCCAAGTAATTTGCACAATCGCATGGATTCACTTCCTGGTTGGCATTTTTTGGCCACCTGTTCTTGATTTAGGCCTAATGAAGTGATATTTTGCAAAAGAACCATGTCGTTATAATTCAAATGTTTAAGCTATTAGCCACAGGACATCACTCAGAGTCAGCTTCAGCCAGCTTAGGTGAGGGAGCTGGACATGTGAACAGAACCTGCATCTCTCCCACAGCGTAACTTAATTTACAGACTGTCCATCAGAGCCCCGCTTGATGTCCCGAGGGGAAGGTGAAAGACATAAACATGTCCTTTCCCACGTCACCCACTCGCTTAAAGGGAAGAAATTGGAAACTGTAAGGCAGAAGGACAAGTTGCGTGAAACTCTCTTTGCAATTCCTCTGTCATCTCCCATCCATGAAAGGTACATACTGTTCGTTCCTTTCCCGGCCAGAGTAAATCTGTGCTGCTCAGTCTCTATCATGTCTCCTGTCCTCACCTTGGGACACACACGCTGCATCTATTCCATGGCTGAGTGGGGATGAACTCACTGAGAGGAGGTAAATTCCTTGGCATCCGTGAAAGCCCTCCCCAGCCAGGCAAACCATGTTCCGACCCTGCCCTGCTCTTTCTGCCCAGGCAGCCCCGACTCAAGCTCTTCAGCCCCCTTGTGGTCTGCAGAGCAAGTTTTGCCTCTTTGTTTTGCAGGGTCTGAGTTCTTTGGTTCCTAAGCAGCTGAAGGCTGCAGTCCATTCTAATGTCTGTGGGCAGTGTTTTTCCAAAAGTCAAACCTTAAGTTTTATGGGAAACAATTTTTTTTGCATCATTTTTATTCCAAGCTGGCTTCAATTTCATGTGATACCTGTTTTTAAGTATCACTTAGAGTAATCCACATTTTTAAAATTTCTGTTGTGACAACAGGACACCCTGATTTCTCTATCACAATCATGGTTTCGTGTATTCCACTATACGGTGTCCTTGAGACAGTCTGGGCATCCCAGTGTTTCAACATCTACACTCTATCTACCAGTAAGGCCATGGGCTTGCACTCTCTCTCTCTTTACTTCACTTAAAAATACATTTAAATCTTACTATGTGTACAGTTCTGTAGGCTAGAAATAAAGAAAAAATTGGCATATTCTAATTAATACTTTCTGATTGAAATGTTGGCAGATATCTTTGTAATATTTTCTTTTTTTAATAATACTTTTACTAATTCTTTGAGAATTTCACACAATGTCTTTTGATTATATTCACTTTGGTATTGTAATTATTATTACAGAATTATCGATTCAAATGAACTCAGCATATAGTGGTAAAGTGCCAGCCACATATTACATATCACACTAATTACCAACTTAAACTCTCACTCACTTAGTCTCATTTCTCTTTCTTTGGAGACAGGAACCCCCAAACTAAACTGTCCTCCATTAAGCAAGGAGTTTATTTGTAACCCCAGCATTTGGGAAGCAGAGGCAAGAATTTTAAGGCCAGCCTTAGTTACATAGTGAGTTTGAGGCCAGCCTGGGCTATGTGAGATCCTGCCTCTAAAAGAAAAAAAAGATGCCTTCTAAATGTTTCAACACAACTGAACACCTTGACTTATTTTTACTGACTGAGATTTGGTGTCCCAAACAAACATCTTCCACTCTCCCTCTCCCATCCCAGCCTCCAGTACATTCCATTTAGATTCCACGTGAGTGAGATCATGCAATATCTGTCTTTGTGTGACTGGCTTATTCCAGCCAGAGTGATGTTCTCCAGATGTCCACTTTCCTTAAGGCTGAACATCTTTCCTTTGTATATACGCACACTTCCTTCATCCATTCATCTACAGATGGACATTCAGTTTGTATATGCTACGATGACTACAGGTCATAACAACATATGCACACAGTATATATCGAATAACACTGAAAGTTGCTGGAAGTGGATTTCAAGCGTTCTTACTCCAAAAAGATAAGTGAAGCAATACATATGCTTAGTAGTTTATTTTAACCATTTCACAATGTATACATGTGTTAAAACATCATGTTCGATATCATAAGTGTATATAATAGTACTTGTCAATAAGAGGGAAAGAATGAAAATGAAGAACCCTGGGTTTTTTTCTACATTTATTTGCATGATTATTTAATTAATTTATCTTTCAGATAGGGTTACACTATGTAGCCCTGGCTGTCCTGGAACTTACTACATAGACCAGGCTGACCTTAAACTCCCAGAGATCTGCCTGCCTCTGTCTTCTACTTGTTAAGAGGAAAGGCCCGTGTCATCATGCCTGGCATGTATGCTATATTATATACATGCTTATTTTCAGTACAGTCGGAAGAGTATGCACCTCAGTGTCTGAGAGAGGTGGGTATGAGTCCTGTTCTGCTGCATACGAGCTCTGTCTGCATCACCTCATTTGCGGATCACAAAACCTATCTCTGAGGGTTGCCGTGAGATGGAGTGGAAAGTTCTCAAGTTGCACAGTGGGCTATAAAAATAAAAATCCTCAAAAATGTTTATCTCTCTTCCTTTCAGCTTCTACTTCAAGCTGGAATGCCAGGGATGGGGGGCGACCTAAAAGATGTGAAGCAGTGTTTAAAAGGGTATCCATTTGATTGTGACTTTTCTTTGTAGTGGGACAATTCGAGTGTGGGAACTGGATCTCCCCAATAGAAAAATCTGGCCAACTGAGTGTCAAACGGGACAACAGAAAAGAATAGTCATGACGACTGGAGTAAGTGTCGCCTCAACCATGGCTACATTAAGAAACAATGAGTGCAAGCACCTGCCATCAGTCCTGAGCCGGAGTGTGTGCGCACTGGGCCAGGCTAGGGAGGAAGGACAGACTTGTAGAATGTTGGTGAGGAGGTACACTCAGAGGGAACACCGCAGCTGGGAGGAGCCGGGCAGCACTAAGAGGTCCCATTATACTGGGACCTGAGCAGTCATTGAACATCCAAAGCCTGACCTGGCGGGAAGCAGTGCAGCCAGGCGATACTGAGAGCATGCAACACCTCCCTCTGTCGCTATCGCTGTTTCTTCCATGGGAAATAAAGTCTCTGATAGGAAAATTTATTGTTGAAATGCAGACTTTCTCACAAAGAGATATTATTAATACATTTGAATATAGAGCCATAATCCATCCGTAGAACTCTGTGCTCTGTTGACTTATTCTTTTTAATGCATAGTCCTTTCTATGAACGTAGCCTCTGGAAACGGTGAGATAAAGCGAATGTGTGTCCTCATAGGAAAGGCACATCTTTATCCTAAGAGCCCTTTGGAGGTGACTCAGCCATTGGCCCTGGTCATGCGTGTTAGCATCAGACCCAAATGAGTGTCAAGTACAGTTCATAGTCCAACATCTCCTCCAGCTGCGGGTGGCCCTGACTCTGCTCCTCTCAAAGCTGGGTTGACCTATCCTTGAGTCTTGGGAAACAGATGTTACCGTGAGCTTCTTTGTCAGTCACTACGGACTTTCATCTCCTCCCTAACGGGGCTTCATAGACCCTTGGGGAGTCTCAGATCTTCAGGTTTCTGTTTCTGACCCCCCAGATGGCTGGTGATGACAGCTTTTTCTACCTCGGCACTACAACTGGGGACATTCTCAAAATGAACCCCAGGACCAAACTGCTGGTAGACACTGGGCCTGCGAAGGACAAGCTCAGCTTGGTGAGTAGAACCAATCAAGGTATGACATGATCCTTCTTGTCATCATTTTCTGCCCTCCACTGATAGCAAAGCCTTTTGTTAAGAAAAAGTCTATTGGGGACAAAAAAGGCAAATTATCAATGGTTGCAAAGCCACACCCAAGTTAGCAAACCTCACTGGCATGTACTCCAAGCCCTACTCTCTGGTTTTCAACTTGAGGGCAAAGACATTCCAGGGTGTCACTGTAGGGTATCAATCAGTGCCTTGCCCATTTCCCCCTCTTTAAAGCACAAGATCTGTTTCTTTATGAGCTGAAACTACATTGGTTCCAGTCTAGTTGCCGTCTATGAGAGAGGGAGAGAGGGGTGCTTTATGATGTGTGTGTGTGTGTGTGTGTGTGTGTGTGTGTGTGTTCAACTCTAATAACTAGATCTTAGATTTTAGCCTCAGTGATGCTATAAGTCTTTCAAGAGACCAAGAAATCATCAACAGTGCATAGTTGCAGGATTCTTGACAATTCTTATCAAAACTCCAGTAAGCAATGCTAACTAACATGTAAACAAAAATAAAAGACCCACCATTGAATGATGACTTTCTACAGTAAGGACAGCTATCTCTCATGTGCCCAGGAAGTTCCAAGCGCTGGAAAGTTTGTGTGCTAATTCCTGCACCTGCCTGTCTCATTTCTGATATCAGAGCAGATGGTTCCCATGGAAGCACAGCTACTTTCCCACTTCACAGACATTCTCAAGAAATGAAATACTATGCAGTCCTCTTGGGAAAATGTCAGTTTCCTTAACCATGTCATCATTTAATATTCAAACTTTTAAAGAAATCCACACCAAAAAAAAAAAAAATGGGAAGAAGCCATGATACAGACAATACACATCGATGAATATTTAGAAATAATTCTATAGGAGAGATCAAAGCGTGGCCTAGATTGGTGTTTTTTATAATTATTTAGGAGAGACAGATTCTAATACTAAGCAGATAAAACAAGGCCAATCAGAGGAAAAGGAGACCTGTCTCGAGCCCTGCAAGTTCCAAGGCCAGCGAGGCCTCCAAAGGCCATCTGAAGACACTACTTGAAAACTACTGATAGTTTCTGTTTGCTTGGCTGGGTTTTGTTTGTTTGTTTTTTTTTTTTTATTGTCTCTTTTTTTTTGGTGGGTTTTTTTTTTTTTTTTTGTTTGGCTTTTTTTTTTTTTTTTTTTTTTTTTTTGGTTGTTGTTGGTTTGTTTTGGTTTTATGCCTGAACAGTACTTGGGAGCAGATCCTGGTGTGGTAGTGCTCTTCAAACCACTGCATTTAAGCCTCCTACCAATTCTTTTCGTTGCTGATTCTTCCAGGACTGATGGTTAATCCCACAAAGCAGTCCTACCAGCTCAGCTTTCCCGTGGCTGGAAAGAAAAGATTGCTTGAGGGATGAAAAAATAAGAGGGGTTACTGAAGATGCCTTGCTTGAAAATCAAATGACCTTGGGCAGTTACTCATTTCGAAACTCTACTCAAATGTGCTCTGAAGAGAGAGGCAAAGGCTTATCATGGTTTAACGGTATGTTAGATAGATACACAGTACTACATTGGAAGAAGTTGACCGGATGACGATGATGGTAGCAGTAATAATTACAACAGGGTGTTTGACAAGGTCTCAATGAGAAAACTACAGAACAAATGAACATAATCAGAGAAGAAATAGAAGAGAAAGATTTCGTGTTTATGGATAGGTAAAACTCACTGTTGTTTATATGTTAAAACACACTGGTGGGCTCAGGCCTGGACTTCCAGAACCTTGGAGGTGGTGGCAGAGGGATCAGTAGTTCACAGTTATTCTTGGCTATATTGTGAGTTCAAGACCAGCCTGAGCTATATGAGAGCCTTTCTCAAAAACAAGACAAAACATAAACAAAAAAAACCCCAACAACAACAAAAAGCAAACAACAACAAAACAAAACAAAACAAAACAACACACACACACACACACACACACAAACACACACACACACACACACACACACACACACTCTGGAAGCCAGTTCTTGTGACTGAATTTACAAATTTGATGGAATCGTGACCTAAACCCAGAGTTAATTACAGATGCTGAGAAACCGATTCTAGCGGTGATGGAAAGCAGCAAAAGATCCAGAGCAGCCGGCATACCATTGAAGAGCTAAGGTGGAGGGGTTAGAAGGCCCGGTTCCAAAGCTTACCATAATTCTACAGTAATAAAGACAGTGTGGTTTCAATGAAAAAGCAGACAAGTAGCTCAGAAATAGACCTGCGTGAATATTCCTAACATTATCTGACAGAGGAACAAAGGTAATCTGACAGAGAAAGACAGTTCTTGCGCAAATGATGCTGGTTCACGTGGACACCCATACATCCCAAACATGCACCCTAAACCTGGATCGATGTCACAATGATCCAGACACTGAACTTAACCCTTTCCAGATGAGCTCAAAATGGACCACAGAGCTAAATATAAAACATATAACTTACAAAAGAGACAATTTAGGGAAAAAAATAGCATGACCTAGGGGTTAGCAATGACATTTTAAATACAACACGAAGACACAATCCAGAAAAGATGTTGTATTAGTCAGAGTTCTCTAAAGCAACAGAACTGATGATAGAATGAATATAAATATATAAAGAGGATTTATTTGTGTGACTTCCAGGCTATGGTCTGAGTACTCCAATCATGACTGTCTCCAGATAGAGAGGCTGAGGGTCTGGTAGCTGTTCAGATGATGACTCTGGTTGTCTCAGCAGTACCAGTATGCTGCTGGAGGCCCAGGGAAGTCCCAGAGAGCTGAAAGTCTTCATTCTGCATTAGAACCCCGAAGAAGTAAAGCAAAGGAATGCCTCAGGAACAGAACAGATGAACTTGCCAGCAAGAGGAAGGGCAAGCAGGCAGAAAGCGAAAGCGTCCTTCTGTCCTTTTATGTGGGATGCTACCAGACGCGGTGGCCCAGATTCAGAGTAGGTCTTCTCATCTCAAATGACCCAATCAAGAAAATCCTTTCTGGGCACCCGCAGCTGTTGGTCTTAGTTGATTCCAGATGTAGTCAAGTCAACAGCTATCACATCCATCACAGAGTTTATAAGCGGGGCCCCGATATCGCAGAGTCTAAGCTCTGCAAAAGGCATCACCAAGAAGCGGAGAGGCCAAGTCACAGAGTGGGAATGTATTTGGCAAAGACGTGTCTACTAAAGCACATAGTTGCCACCTCTTCCTTCTCATTCTCAGGCCTTTGCTTTTCTTCTCAGACACCATGGAATGCCTTTCAAGTCAGAACAGGCAAAATCCAGCTTCCAGAAACTTGAAAGGATGTATTTATTTTTCAATATTCAAACCTCTGTTTTTTTCTCTTGTGATGCTAGGAATCAAACACAGGGCCTTGTGCTTGCTAGGCAAGCACTCCAATCACTGGGCTATAAACCCAGCCCTCAAAATTCATTAAGACATAAGCTTATTGAGTCATAAACTGTAGATGTTGAATGTTTTAGAGTAAAATATTAGCCATGGTCTTAGTTGGCTTTGCATAGCTATAACAAAATGCTGGAAACTAGGTGATTTATAAACAATGGAAGTTCATTCGGTTCATGATCCCGGAGGCTGGGGTGTCTAGGAGCCCAGCATTTGCAACTAGTGAAGGACAGAGGGCTACATCATCACACAAGGGAAGGCTGACTATGAAGATAGCCTACAGTGAAAAAGAAGAGTCACCTTTTACTAATTCTGGGCATCAAGTGCTCTTCCTCTCTGAGCCTCCAAGTATCTAGGAGCACAGATAGGTAAGCATCTCTGTGCTGAACCGCTCTCTTGTACCATCCCCATCCATGGGAAAAGAGGCTTTGTGACTTTTTTTTTTTTTGAGATAAGGTTTCCTATGGATGGCCTAGAACTCACAGAGATCCACCTGCCTCTGGCTCCCAATTGCTGGGATTAAAGGTGTGCACCACCACAACTGGTCCCTGACCTAATCTCAAGGCTGGACTTCCTAACACTGTTGCATTGGGATGTAGGTTCCATCATAAACACTTGTTTGGGGGGGGTACACTCAAACCATGGCAATTATGCACATTTTAAATTAGAACCTTATGGAGCATACTATGAATTGTCTATCATTCCTCTATATATTTGAAGATTGTCTGGAATCTTAAATGTATTTTCAACTGTTGGGAAAATTGTATACCATATGCCTTAGCTCAGAAAATATAGTCACTAAGAAATCTCCTGTGCTGTCTTTGGATGTCAACTTGGACCCTGCATTTATATGAGTTAAGTTCTGGTGGAAACCATGGCAACCAAAGAATTAGCTTACTGACGCCATGCTTATGCCTCCTGCTGTAACTGAACTTGAGTGGATGGATATATGAGCATTACTATTCAGTATGTTCAAGTGCACGGGCGATCTTCGAGAGGAAGGATGGCCAAGCTTGACTACTTCTTGCAGGACCAGGAAGGCTATACCTCCTAAGACATGAACTTGTGGTTGGAATTGAATGGTCTTAGCCGACCTGGAGGCTCATCATGATCTTCACCAAACAATATGTACAGCTTTGATGTGGCCTCCACCATGCTCCCTTGTGGCAGGTGACGCATTGATTTTTAATGAAAAAAACCCTTTGGTCCTTTTACAGCATTGTTTCTCCCCCTAGGGAGTGTCGGCTGTCAGGTGCCTGAAGATGGGTGGTTTGTTGGTCGGCTCTGGAGCGGGTGTGCTGGTCTTCTGCAAAAGCCCCAGCTACAAACCCATCAAGTGAGTTCCGGACCCATAGAGTTGGGGTAGAGCAGCAGTTCTCAACCTGGGTGTTGCCTAAGACCAGCTGCATATCAGATATCTACATTGCGATTCCTAACAGTAGCAAAATTATAATTATGAAGTTGCAACAAAATAATGTTATGGTTGGGGGTCCCCACAACATGAGGAACTGTATTAAAGGGTTGCAGCATTAAGAAGGCTGAGAACCACTGCCCTAGAGAGATGTTCGTTCACTTAAATCCAACAACTAAATGGTACTGGAAGGACCATATTTGCCAAGCATTGTGGCTCACTTCCTTAATCCCTTCCCTCGGGAGGCAGAGGCAGGAGGATCTCTGTGAGTTCCAAGCCAAACTATTCCACACAGAGTTCAAAGCCATTCAAGGCTACACAGTGAGGTCCTGTTTAAAAGAAAAGCGTATCTTTCAGAATTGGGTTGCCTGGGGCATTTGTGTCCATGAGCCTGCCTGCCTTGTAGCAACCATTTCAGACCACGTCTCCCTGATAGACCTTCTCTGACTGTTTTAGCCTACATTGACAGCCCCGGCCTCCTGATCCCGGGTGTGCTCCACAGTGAATAGCTCAGGCCTTCCGAGCTGTGTCACTTCCTTGAGGGCCCGTCCCACCCCGCGTGACTAGTGTGTGTCCTCTGCAATCAGATAAGCCAATGCTTGCTGGTTGAGTGACTCTGGTTTCGCTTTTGTGCTTCTCCCCAAAGGAAAATTCAGCTGCAAGGCGGTATCACTTCTATCACACTCCGGGGAGAGGGACACCAGTTCTTTGTAGGAACAGAGGAATCACACATCTATCGGGTTAACTTCACCGATTTCAAAGAGACTCTCATTGCGACCTGCCACTTTGAAGCCGTCCAGGACATTGTCTTTCCATTGTAAGTAGAAGAATGTTAGAATGCAGTGTGCAAAGGAATTTCACTTTATTCAAGTACTTTCAAGATTCGTTAATAGAATTATTTTTTCTGATGAAACTTTTCTAGTGTACTGAATTATTTTATTGGACCTGGAAAGATTTATTTATTTGTATTCTAAGTGTATGGGTGTTTTGGCTGCATGTATGGATGTGTACCACATGCACGCAATACCCGCAGACACCAGAAGAGCACATCAGATTCCCTGGAACTGGAGTTATAGACTGTTATGAGCCATCATCATGTGGCTGTCAGGAATCGAACCTGGGTCCTCTGGAAGAGCAGCCAGTGCTCTTAACTGCTGGCCATCTCTCCCACCTTCTAATGGATGGTTTTGGTTTTTATCATGTTTTGTTTTTAATTGCCTCCACGTGCAGTTACCTGGTTATCCTTCCTCTAGTTTGGACACTTTATTTTGTTTTGTTTTAAATGCTGAATTTTGGGCAAATGAGATGGCCTATTGGGTAAAGGCACCTGCTGCCAAGCCTGATAAGCTGAGTTTAAACGACCCTTGGACCCACACAATAGAGCACCAGAACCTCTCCCACAAATTGTCCTCCGACCTCCACACGTCTGCTGTGGTGCAAGCACACGTGCACAAGAAAATAAATAAATAAATGTAAAACGCTGACTTCCTCAGTAAATCCACCCTGGAAGGGGCACATTCCCAGGAGACCTTCTCTGTGATTTTCCAATGCCATCTGGGAAAAAAAAAATCCTGGAAGTTCCTTTTCTCAAGCTGGATTTTGTTGGTTGTTTCACATCTCCAAGGCTGGCCGGAGTCTTGGAGTCCTGACCCCCAGCTCTTTGTCCTGCCTGCTGGGATCACGGGCAGGCACCACCACCTGCGGCAACATCTGTTTTCATGCTTCATTCCAGTCATTTGTTGGTGTCTTCCTGATCTGGAGGGCTTTTTTATTTTTTAGGTGATGGACATGAGGTCTCCTGGGTTGTAATGGCTGGTTTTCCTGATAATCTCACCGAAGTCAAATCTCCATCAGTAGTTCTGGTGTTAAAAAGGAGCTCGAGTCGCCATGTGGCACTACTTGCTTCTGAAGCACGTTGTTATATTTAGCAAAGTCTGTCCCATGAAGTTGGCCAGTTTTTTTGCTCTGAGTTTCCTGTGTTTAGCTTGAACTGCAGACACCAACATTATTGTTCTACAGGTGCAAGCCTGTTTTAGAACTCAGTCCCCGGTTCGATGGGCTGCCGCTTTGGTTCCCCGAGTCCTTCCGATTTAGGTCTGGCAGTGGTGGTGGGGAGCTGGTGCTTCCCATTGAAGCGAATCTTTGTTGGAAAGTGGGTCACTTTCTTACCAGGTTCAATTTCCCCTTTTTCCAAGGAGTTTGGTGGAATCAATTTATTTCTGGTTTTAGTGCTTTTTCTAAGGCTATACTTAAAGATTTTATTCTCTCTCTCTCTCTCTCTCTCTCTCTCTCTCTCTCTGTGTGTGTGTGTATGTGTGTGTCTGTGTGTGTGTGTGTAGGGGTATGTGTGGGTGTGGGTGGTGTATGTGTGTGTGGGTGCACCCACAGAGGCCAGAAGAGGGTCAGCTGACCCTGGAGTTAACTGAAGGCTGTAAGCTACCCAATCTGAGAGCTGGGAACCAAACTCAAGCTCTCTGGAAGAGAATCCTGTGTTCTTAACCACTGAGCCAATTCTCCAGCCTCTATGAGGATGTTTTTCACAAGTATATTTTCAATTCTATGTAAATGCCAATCTATTTGGGTTTTATATGGTTTTGTTTTCTTTGTTGTTTTTCACGGTTTATTTATTTATTTGAGTGTGTGTGTGTGTGTGTGTGTGTGTGTGTGTGTGTACAGTTGCATGTGTGCCACGGTGTTCATGTAGAGGTCAGAGGACGACTCTCAGGTAGGTGTTCTCTTTGGCCACCTAATTTCAACTCTGAACCCATCCAAGTGTGCAGATGGGAGCTACTTGGTTTTTTTTTTTTTTCCCTATTAACTCTAAAGTGAGTAAACTTCAAAATTGAAGAGACTCTAGCATTTTTTGAAACACGTTTAAGAAGAAATGGAGAAATTGCTTGAGGAGCGTTTAGACCAAAGGTTAGCTCTGGTCTTCCCAGAGACTGAGGAGAAGTTTACACTTATAAACCAGGTGCTTTTTTTCACCCTAATGCCACCCCCTTTTCCTATCAAAGTTGGAGTCATCTGTAATCACCTGACACCTTGGTGATTTACATCCCATGTCAAGTGGTCCTTTCCCGCAGCCTGACTGACCAATTACTCAGGGATCCTTTTTTTTTTTAATTCACGATTTCTTGTTTTCTCAGAACTGAACAAAAAAAGGGTGCACATGTGAATTCTGCCATGTTGCCATTTTCTTCTGTATAATTGTAATAAGATTTTTCAACTTCATTGGAATTTCCTCTTTTCATAAAGATATTCCGTGAACATATTTATCTCAAGAAATGCTACTTGGTTAGGTGTATACAGGCCTCCAGACTAATCCAGACACACACTTCACATACATAGATATGTGTGTGTGTGTGTGCGTGTGTGAATCATATCACCCAAAAGTAGTTTAAAGTAAATATTCCTCCAATTTACCAAGATTTAGAAAGATTTCAAATTGACTTTTTCTTTATAAACAACTTTGTTCCAATTCTTCCAAAAGTGAAAAGATTACAAAAGATTTTCCACAGAGGATGTGAGGAATTTCCTGAGTGTCTCTCCACACAAGAAACCTCTAAATCACACCTTCAGGTCATTGGTATCCAAAGGGCATCCTGCCCCACATCCTTATGAGGCACATTCGGTACCAGAGACACACCGAACACTGTGCGTCTTTGATGGCTCATCCCTCGACGGCTCTTTTGCAGTGGTACTGCTGAGCTATTTGCTACCTGTGCCAAGAAAGACATCAGGGTGTGGCACACAATATCCAACCGGGAGCTGCTTCGGATCACAGTGCCCAACATGACCTGCCACGGCATCGACTTCATGAGAGACGGCAGGAGCATCATCTCAGGTGACGGGATGTGCATGGCGGCACACACCTGCCAGGTGGAGGCAGGAGGGGTGGGAGTTCAAGGCTATTCTTGAGGTCTAGCGGCCAGCCTGTGCTACGTGAGATCCTGCCTCAAACCAGCAACCGAACAACAGAAAATTTGGTAGCTGCTTCCAATGGAGGTTTGGATCTAGGTTCTGGCTGAAGTTTCAATTCTTGTCATTCTCCATGAATGTCTGCCTGTGGATCACCAGGGACAGCCTTCTGCCATCCACTCTCCTTCCCTTAGGGTTTAGCCTCTCCTTAGAGTTCCATCTACCCAGTGGTTTCCGACGCGGGAAGAACCATGTCTCTCAAACTATTTCACTTATCAGGGATGCTTTTTTCTTTTCTTTCTTCCTTTCTTTTTTTTTTTAAGCAGGGAGTATATTCGACACTGAACTGGATTGGAGGCATAGTATGTATAGGATTTTGGATTAGAACTCATTTGTATAAGAGAGAAAAATCCAACTCGAACTAAGATGTACTTCAAAGATTTTTTTTTTTTCTGAGACAGGGCTTCCCTGTGTAGCCCTGGCTGTCCTGGAACTCACTCTGTAGACCAGGCTGGCCTCAAACTCAGGGATCTATCTGCCTCTGCCGCCTAAGTGCTGGAATTAAAAGCCACGTGCTATCACAGCCGGCCCAAAGAATTCTTTTTTATTTTACATTCATGCATACAACTCTATGTGCATGCACATGGTTTTGTTTTATTTTGTTTGTGTGTGTGTTCTAAGGAGGCTCAAGTAACATACACTAGTCTTGAACTTGCTATGTAGCTGAGGATGACCTTGAGCTTCTGCTCTTCCTGACTCTACCTCATAAGTGCTGGTAAAAGGGAAAATTTTAATATCTATCTATCTATCTATCTATCTATCTATCTATCTATCTATCTATCATCTATCTGTCATCTATCTATCTATCTATCTATCTATCTATCTATCTATCTATCTATCTATCTATCTATCTATCTATC
>CABHPH010160222.1:0-10286 GCA_902168325.1 Peromyscus nudipes | reverse complement strand
TCTGTCTATCTATCTATCTATCATCTATCTGTCTATCTATCTATCTATCTATCTATCTATCTATCTATCTATCTATCTATCTGTGTATGGGTGTTTTGCCTGCATGTATGTATGTGTATCACATGCCTGCCTGGTGTCCACAGAGGCAGAAGAGGGCACTAGATCCTCTGGAACTGGAGGTACAGACATATAGGTACCTGGAATATGAACTCGGGTTCTCTGGAAGAGCAGCCAGTGCTCTTAACTACTGAGCCATCTCTCTAGTCCCCAAACAGAATTTTTTTTGGCATAAACACAATTTATGCCAAACTGATGTTTTAACATAAATGATAGATAGCATGAGTTGACCATGGTGGTGAATACCTAGTGTTTTGGCACTTGAGAGGCAGAGGCAGGGGGATTAGGAGTTAAAGGACACTCTTGGCTATATAGCAAGATTGATGCTAGCCTGGGCTATAGGATACTCTGACTCAAGAAACTAACCCCCTCCCAAATTATAGATACCACATTATTCCTCCTCTAAATATTCCCGTATATGTCTATAAAAATAATTTCCTGTGAAGCAATAGTTTCTTAATATCACCTCATGAGTAACCTATATCAAATTTCCCCAGCAGTCAAAAACAAATGTATTGGTTTACACCAGGGGAAAGTCAAGTGGATCCGAGTGAAGCTATTAAAACAGAGACCTAGGAGCCCATCCCCTCTTTCCATGGCTCTGTTTCTTCCTTGGCCCCTCCCCGCTTGTCTTCTCCCCTGAGTGGCTTACATAGTGCCCAGAACTGACAGGTCCTTGGACAAGGGAATCTCAGAGTCATCCTTGTTTCCACTGTTTCTCTTACACCTTTATCCATGTGCTCCAATGGCTCCATCTCAAAGGACAGCCATAGGTCCATCACTGGTCACCATCTCCACCCTGGTCCCGGCCATTGCCAGCTCTTCATGATCACCCCAGTAGCTCTTACTGCTCCTGTCTACCTCTGTTCTTGCCCACCAGTCTGTTCTCCACACAGAAACCAACGGTCTATTTTAAAACATTGAATTAGGTCTTGCCATTTGTTGGGCTTTTCAAGTAAGTCTCTTCCCCCACCAACAACAAAGACCCAGCAGTCACCTGCAAGGCCCTGTAGGACCTTCTCTACTCCCCTCCTCACCTCTTATCTCTTCTTCCTGACCTGCTCACCTCCCCTGCCATGCTTACATCTCCCCTATTCTGCAAACACACTGGGCATACAGGTTTTACTCATGCTGTTCTAGCTAGTTGGCCTGGAATGTTCTTCCTCCAAACAGTTACATGGCTTGTCCCTTCATTCCCTCTTACTTCCTCACGTCTTTGCTGAAATGGGATCTACCTTGAGCGTCCTATTTAAAAGTTGCTAAGCTCAAGAGACAGCACAAGAGCTGACAGAGACCTGGCGAAATGTATTCCAGGTAGAGGGAATAGCCAGTGCAGAAGTCCCGAGGTGGAAACTGGCTGGATGTATTTAAGGAGTAGCAAGAATGTCAGTGTGTCAGCAGCTTATTAGTTACAGGAGGGGTGGGGCCTCAGGAAGAGTGATGGCAGAGGAAGCTGAAGAGGTAGGTGGGCACCACCTACGAGGTAGTGTGCAGAATGAAGAGTTGGATTTGGGGGACTGGGGAGAAGACCCATGGGTAAGAGTGCATACTGGCTTTGCAGAGTTCAGTTTCCAGAAGCCACACCAGACAGCTCACAACCACTTATTAATTCAGGTCCTGGGGGTCCAACGCTCTCTTCTGCCCTCCTTGGGCACCTGCACTGACATGTACACATTCCCACACGATATACACATCTTTTTTTTTTATTTTTTAAGTTGGATTTTAATTCTGGGACAGTGGGGGTAAACTTTGGGGCTGTCTTGATCGAGAAGGGGACTTGGTTTTAAAAAGTACATCCCAACCCCTAATAGGTGACTAATTGTAAGCAGGAGTGCAGGGGAGGAGCTACTGAGAGGGCTCTGGAGCTGCCTTGAATGGGGTGGTGCCAGCAGAGGGAGGGAAAAGGGGGGGGAGGGAAGGAGGTCAGAGGCCAGATGCTTGTAACAGTGGAGCTGAGGGGACTTCCTGATGATTGACTGTTGAGTTGTCTGCTTGAAACAGAAAGGGCTCAAGACTCAATGGTGACTCTGAGGTTCTTGGCTTGAAGAAATTGACGGTGGTGACGGCTTTTGTTCAGGTGTCAAGATGGTGACAACCAGGGAAAGGGGTATAAGACTTAAAGGTGGGGGGGGAGCAGGGCGTGGACTTGAGAGGCTGAGGCAGGAGGACTGAGAGTTTCAACATCCCTGGCTACACGGTAAAACCTCGTTGCAAATAACAATGAAAATGGGTGAATGAGAAGGCAGAGGTTATTTGGAATTGTAAACTGATGCATCCTGGGTGTGGTAACAATTACATGGGTGATGGGCGGTGGTGGCACACGCCTTTAATCTCAGCACTCAGGAGGATGAGGCAGGAGGATTTCTGTGAGTTCGAGGCCAGTTTGGTCTACAGAGTGAGTTCTGGGAGAGCCAGGGCTACACAGAGAAACCCTGTCTGGAAAAGCAAAAACAAAACAAAAAAATCCCCCAAATAATAATAATAATAATAATAATAATAATAATAAACAATTACATGGGTGAGGGTAGAGGTCTACAACTCACAGTGAAGTGAAAACAGGCCTCCTTCACCTGCCATGAGATCCACCTATAGGCAGGTGCACCCCAGGCAAACCTCTTCCTCCCCTTTCCAGGTGTGACCAGTCTGGGAGGTGGGGGAGAAGGGCACAGGGGTACTGGTAGTTGCTGGGGCTAGCCTCTCCTTCTACTCCTACCATTTCTTCCAGTTTTCACTCTCATTGGTGATTCTGGAGACTGTCAGTCTGCAGAGAAAGGTGGTGAATATACTGACCGTGTGCCTTCTGTCTCCTTGTGCCAGCATGGGATGATGGGAAAATCCGAGCCTTCGCTCCAGAGACAGGCCGGCTGATATATGCCATCAACAGTGCTCACAGGATCGGAGTGACCGCCATTGCTACCACCAGTGACTGTAAACGGATCATCAGTGGTGGAGGAGAAGGGGAGGTACAGTTCTAAAATGATGTTTAAAAAAAGTCTTTACTTTGGAGCAACTAACTCATAGGAGGGTATCCACTTTTCATTTTTATTTTATTTTTTAGTTTTAAATTTTATTTTATTTTTTATGTGTATGGGTGTTTGCAGGCATGCATGCCATGTGTATGAAGTGCCCCAAGAGGCCAGACCAAGGCATACGACCCCCTGGGACTGGAGTCAAAGACAATTGTTAGCTGCTGTTCCAGCCATGGGAATCAAGCCCAGGTCCCCTGGAAGAGCAGTCAGTGCTCTTAACTGCTGAGCCATTTTGTTAACCCTTGCATTTCTTTTCTTTTCCTTTTTCTTTTTTTTCTTTTTCTTTTTCTTTTTTTCTTTTTTCTTTTTTTTGGTTTTTCGAGACAGAGTTTCTTCGTGTAGTTTTGGTGCCTGTTCTGGATCTCACTCTGTAGACCAGGCTGGCCTCGAACTCACATAGCTCCTCCTGGCTCTGCTTCCCGAGTGCTGGGATTAAAGGCGTGTGCCACCACCACCCGGTACTCATTTTTAAATATATACCTGTACTAGAATTCAGGAAGGGCCAAATCAAGATTTTGATGAGATCGTAAAATACATTATGAAGTCAAGTTCTAATGCTTTAAACAGACGCTAAATCTACCTGTTTACAGAAAGGGTGTTTAAGGTACAGATGTGAAAACAGCCTGTTTGGAACCAAGCTGTGAATCCAAGTTAACGTGTTTCCAGTTTGACTCAGTCTTTTCCTCCAAGAACCATAGCTGAGTCAATTGTCTTTCTTATTTCCTAAAGCAGGTGATATAGAAACAATTCTTTAACAGAGGCATTTTTTTTCTGTATTATTTTTATTAATTTTAACTTTTAGACAAGAGTTCACTATGTAGCCTGGAACTTGCAATGTAAACCAGAACAGCCTCGAACTCACAGAGAGAGATCCGCCTGACTCTGCCTCCTAAATGCTGGGTTTAAAGGTGTGTGGCACCATGCCAGCCTTGGCTATCATTTTAATGTCGCTACATTCCACTTTTTCTTCGAGCCACTTTGAAGATCCTAAGAACATTTCACTCACAGGTTTTATTTGGGGTCTCATTTTCTCTATGCCTGTTTTTGTTTTCTTGAACCCCAAAGCCTTGCTTTTGTCTACATGGGGTGGGGGAGGGGCACCCTCCTTCCTCTTCTCAGCTATCACAGGAAGAGCTTTTCAGAGTGGAGAAAAGACCCAGCTTCTTGGGGAAACCCTTGGTAGAATCTAGGCAATGGAGGTGAATGGCTAGGCTAAAATGTCCCTCTGCCTCTTCCAGCATGTGATGCATGCTGTAACCTCTCTGCACTTTGGAGTCCTGAGGTATGTAGTGAAAATAGCAATACTCTTATGGAAAAAAAAAATTCCTCTCTTTAAAATGTGCCATCAGGACCCTCTCCACCTGACCAGCCACATCCACCCCTAGCCCGTGTCTCTCCCCGCCTCTGGGCCTTTGGAAGCCTCCTACTCACCGGCTTTGGTCCAGTCCCTCATCACTTCCACCATACTCTTGTCGACATCTCCACATGCTCACTTGCTCCCTCATACTTCAGGAGCATTTGTCTTGCTGATGCCCAAACCTGTCTACACCATGTGAAATCTAGGCATCTGAGCTCACTTTGGGAGGAAGAAATCACACTTTACACTTGCATTGTGTTTGGTCTGCTTGCTAGACTTTCCAAGTCCCTCCCTCAACTCCCCCCCTCCCCCCCCCCCCCGCCATTCAGCCATTGTAGATCCCCCTCATATAGTTTCTACAGACTTTTAATTTTAAAATAAAAATTTTTCCCCATTTTTTGAGACAGGATTCCTCTGTGTAGCCCTGGCTGTCCTGAAACTCTCTCTGTAGACCAGGCTGGCCTCCAACTTAGAGACCTGCCTGCCTCTGCCTCCTGAGTTCAGGGATTAAAGGCCTGCCCCACCATGCCCAGCCTCTGTACTGATTTTCTAAAATTTTTTCATTTTTAAGATTAATATAATTACATCATTCCCCCCCCTTCCCTTTCTTCCCTCAAAACTCTCCCAGATCTGCCTCCTTGTTCTTTTTCAAATTACTGGCTTCTCTTTTCACTAATTGTTGCTATATGCGTATATGTATATGTATATATATATACATACATATTCCTAAATTTTAAAACTCTGTGTGGAGGCAATTGTATTACTTATGAATTTCATTTCAGGAGAATAAACGGGCATTGGAAAATATCTGCCATAGAAAATGGATATTGGGTTCCAGTGCAGTGTGGCCCACACCTACCAACACCCAGGAGTTCACCCCAAGTCCAAGGAGCAGTGTAGGCTATAAGGAGCAGTGAGACTCTTTCCTAATATATAAAAGACAATGGCTATTAGAGTCTCTGAGGCCGAATAACATTGGTTTCCAATGATTAAAGCTGAGGAGCTGATGTGAAAGTTTAAATATGGCTTTGGGTAGCCGGAGCTTTCCTGACGGCATGAGAAATTTGAGAGCAATGCTCAGCAGAAGTGAGGAGACAGGTTCTTTCTCTGGGCTTAGCAGAAGCCCTGGCAATATTGATTCTCATAGTGGGGGCCTGATCATTTTCTCAGTCTGGAAGTAGAAGCAGGTCTGAGATTGGTAGCAGCACCATCCACACTCGTCGGATGATGGTCACGTACACGTCCCTGCCCCCAGGTGTTGCATTCCTGCCCTGCCTGCCTGAGATGGGAGCAGGGGATGAAACAGTCACACCCAGCAGAGACGGAAACACTCCGTGTCTTTCTTGCTCCCTTCCCAAGTCCCAGGTTTGTGTGCCTAGCCTGTGCTTTGGGGCCCCGCAGGTAAGGGTGTGGCAGGTAGGCTGCCAGACCCAGAAGCTGGAGGAGGCGCTAAAGGAGCACAAGTCTTCCGTGTCCTGCATCAGGGTGAAGAAGAACAATGAGGAGTGTGTCACTGCCAGCACCGATGGGACATGCATCATTTGGGACCTCGTGTAGGTACCTGGGATGGACAGGGAGGCTCACACAACACTTACAAGACCCAAACATGCCAGCGTTCTGCCGAACACAGCAAAGATCCTAAAGAGGGTGGTGTTAGCTTCCTTACCCATTGTTGTGACAAAGTATTTAACAAAAGCTACTCAAGGAGTTGTAAAGTAAAGGGTTTATTTTGGCTCATGGTTTGAGAATATAGTCCTTTATGGTAGGGAGGCATGACACCAGGGTGCGAGGTGGCTGGCCATATCGTGTCTGAAATGCATGTGGTACTTGGCTTACCTTCTTTCTTAGAGATTTTTTTGTGTGTGGGGGGGACTATTTTATTTTATGTGTACGGGTATTTTGGCTGCATGTAGGTCTATGTACCACATGCATGCCTGGTGCCTGCAGAGACCAGAAGAGGGCATCAGATCCCCTGCAGTTGGAGTTACAGACAGTTGTAAACCACCATGTGGGTGCTAGGAATTGAACCCTGGTCCCCAGGTTCTCTAGATCAGCCAGTGCTCTTAACCATAGCTCCAGTTCCTAGCTCCAATTCCTTGCCCTCTTTTTTATATAGTTCAGGATCCCAACTAATTGAATAGTGCATCCAGGGTGGTCCTTCCTACTCAGTTGACCCTCTCTGGAAACATTCTCACAGACATGCCCAAATGTGTATCTCCTAGGTGATTCTAAATCCAATCAACCTTCAAGATTAACCATCACTAGTAAAAGGTTCTTAGAAGGCCTTGGGTTCCCTGGCTATCCAAGTGTTATAGGTGCCAGTGGGGAAGATATGGTCTCCAGGAAGAACTAAATACCAGAAGTTTCTGTGCAGACAGGGAAGTAGTTTTCCAGATATATGCATTGAAGCATGATTTAATGTGAACCCATTCAACCTAAATGTTGCACATTAACAAGGCAAGTTACATGGTAGGCAGTTCTCCGTGTTATCTTTTAGGTCATGAGCTTGCCCTGGGAGGGAGAGGCATCCCCTCAGTTGGCAACATTCCCAGAGACTGCTTACATTATGAGTAAATCACAGACCCATAGACGATGGCAACGTCAAACTATGTAGCCCAAAACCTGTGAACTTCATCATAGGAGCATTCAGAGGATTTCCAAAGATGATTTTTTTTTTTTTGGCTGTTGGAATTTTTGCTGTGTTTTTATTTTGGAACCAAACCTTCAGCCCTCTCACGTCCCCACCCCAATCTTCCTTCAACCCACCACGCTTTTATCACTCCTGGGATGCATAGCCTTTGCATAGATTGTCTAAAGAGGTTGAAATAAGTACAGAGGGGCAAAGGAGGGGCAAAGAGTATGCCCTCTCCTTTTTTGAGATGGGGTACCATTGTGATGTCCAGGCTGGTCTTGAATTCTTGGGCTCAAGAGATCCTTCTGCGTCAGCCTCTCAAGTGGCTGTGGGTAGAGGTGTGTGTCACCATGCCCAACTGAAATGTTCCCGCCCAGAGAGAGGGGAGTGAGGACGGAAGGCAAAGCAGAACACTTTAAAATAATATGCTAAAAGCTAAAAGCAGGGCTGTGGATACAGTCTAGCTGGTGGACCTGGTTTCAAATCCCCAGAACCCATGTAAAAGCCAGGCATGTTGGTACACGCCCATAATCTCAGCACTTGGGAGGTAGAGACAGAGGGTCCCAAGGGCTTGCTCTAGCTGAGCCAATGAGCCCTAGGGTCAGTGAGAGAGCCTGACTCAAAAAAGCGTAAGGTGGAGAGTGACTGAGGTAGACAACCAATGTCAACTTCTGGTCCCTACATGCACATACACACACCTGCATGCACACCTACACACGCACACACGCACGAGCAAAGCTAAACAAAACAAAATCCCAAAGCACAGCAAACCCTGTTTTCTAGATTTTCTTTCTTTTTTTTTTTTTTGAGACAGGGTTTCGCTATGCAACTCTGGCTGTCCTGGAATCCACTTTTTAAACCAGGCTGGCCTCTGCCTCCCAAGTGCTGAGATTAAAGGCATGAACCACTGGGACCAACTTTCTATATAGCTTTCCATTGAATAGATTTAGGGAGCACCTGTGTTTGTACAGGTCTACTCAGTTCCCATGTCGTGTTGCTGGTCCAAGGCCTAGACCCACAGACACACGACCTTCCCATTGGGAAAATGGGTATCGAGAAGGGGTATCTGAGTTTATTTCAGTGGCTGGTTTTGTGACTGCCTCAAATCTTTAACACCTTCCTTTTGTGTGGCAGGAATATTTAATTTGTGCCAAAAATCTTTAAAAATCCTCAGCTCAAACACTGTGTTTGAAAGCTTCCATTATGAGAAGAAACTGCAGAAGGTGCATTTTCAGCCAGGAGCTGGGTCTGTGAGACAGCCTCCAGCATACCAACTCCGGAAGAGGCAATACAGCCGTGCTTCTTGTACAGGCTTAGCATCCCTAATCTTAAGACCCCAAATCCTCTAAAACCCAAAACTTTTTTTTTTGTTTGTTTTTTTGCATCATGTTAGTACTGACAAAAGTTTCAGATTTTAGAGCATTTTAGATGTCTATTTGTCAAGATTAGGGATGTTTAGCTGGAAAGTCTATGCATATTCCTGAATTCACCAAAGTCTGAAATATCCTAAGCTTGTCTATGGTGTCTAAGGCAGGCGTTCATTTGTTTGTTTGTTTGTTTTGTTTTTTTGGATTTTCGAGACAGGGTTTCTCTGTGTAGGTTTGGGCCTTTCCTGGATCTCACTCTGTAGCCCAGGCTGGCCTTGAACTCACAGAGATCCGCCTGCCTCTGCCTCCCGAGTGCTGGGATTAAAGGCGTGCGCCACCAACGCCCGGCGGGTTCTTTTTTTTAAAAAATATATTTATTTTATTTTTATGTGCATTTGTGGTTTTGCCATGAGTGTCAGGGTCCCCTGAAACTGGAGTTACAGACAGGTATGAGCTGCCATGTGGGTGCTGGGAATTGAACTCAGGTCCTCTGGAAGAAGAGTCAGCACTCTTAATCCCTGAGCCATCTCTCCAGCCCTAAGGCAGGGGTTCTAAACTTGTGTGCACATAACTATCAGTGGGAAGGCTGGTTTCAAACACAGATAAATCTCTGGGCCTCCATCGCAAACTTCTGACTCCACAACCTTTGGGGTGAGCACAATAATGTCCACTAAAACAGTCTTTCCCCACACTTTGCCACTCAGTTTCCAGGGAGTGCCACTTGGCTCCAATGGTGGCCTTGAGAATCAAGATTATTATGAGAGGTGGTAGGTTGGCTCTGAATTCAACATCTTCTACTTCTTTCTCCCTGGAACTTAGAGTTTCTCTAGTTTCACGCTCTGTCTCTAGAAAGGGGTACCACCATTTGGCCATGTCTTCTCACCCTTGCTGACCGAGGTGGTGGGGGGAGATGTAAGAACAGAGTAGAGTGATGGTTTTTTAGCGGTGCCCTTGTCCCCAAGGAAAAGTCACGACACACGACAGAATCCGCTAACAAGAGCTTTATCAAGACACAGAGAAAGGGATAGATGTGATCAGACCTGTGGAAGGACATGTTCGAAAAAGAGAGCAGGGGAACATGGGTCCTGTCTTATAAAGGCCAGGACGCACCTGCGCACACAGGCCCACGTGGCTATTCCATGCATGCGCATAGATCGAGTGGTCACATCCGTGCGACTATCTGACCATGTAACCATGGGGCATGGGTCACGCAGGACGTATGACCCGGACATGACTAGGCATCGATGACTTAAGTGTCCTGCCGGGCATGCACGACCATGGGGGCGTGGTTGGAATTCCTATCATAGAATAGCCAGGAGTCTATTTTAAAATTAAAATAAAAACCAGCCGGGCGTTGGTGGCGCACGCCTTTAATCCCAGCACTCAGGAGGCAGAGGCAGGCGGATCTCTGTGGGTTCGAGGCCAGCCTGGGCTACCAAGTGAGCTCCAGGAAAGGCGCAAAGCTACACAGAAACCTTGTCTCGAAAAACCAAAAAAAAATAAATAAATAAATAAATAAAAAAATAAAATAAAAACCAAACATTAAAAAAAAATTATGTGCGTGTACATGTGAAGCCAAAAGAGGGCATCAGATTTCCTGGAGCTAGATTTATAGGTAGTTGTGAGTGGCCTGATGCCAGGTCTACAAACTCAGGTCCTCTGTCTGCAAGAGCAGCACATGCTCTTAAAAACTGAACCACCTCTCCAGGTCCCCAGATGTCTGTTTTGACAAAAAACAAAACAAAACAAAAACCCCAAGCACTGTTGTATGACCAGCATAAGAA
>CABHPH010160221.1:51315-71618 GCA_902168325.1 Peromyscus nudipes | reverse complement strand
CCTTCAGCTGCTCTTGGCCTCCCGCCTTATGGCCACTCACCTCTCCACTGCTTCTGGTCCTGCCCTCTGCTCTACCCGTGATGTCCCAAAGTATGTGACATTTTCTATCCAGGATGTAGCAAGTACAGGTCTCTTTGCTCTTGTTAATTTATTATTTCTCCTTTTATTGACACACTTGCCTCCCATTCTCTGAAAAAGCTGCTGGGAAGAGCCAATGAGCAACACTTGCTGTCAGATTTTCCTTATGGCTTCACATCATTCTTTTATGAGGCCCATGCAGCTTAGGGTGAGGACCTTACTTTACCCTCAGTAGCAGCATGGCAACCATCTGAACTTTCTCAGGGACAAGGAAGCTCTTAGCTCCACATAAGGCTTACTCATCATTGCCTGGGCCTCTTACTGAGGACTGCTAAGTCTGATGACAAATGTAAATTAGATTTAGGTATACTATTCTCTGCTCCCTCCTTCTCTTCCTCTTCCTATCCCCCCACTCCTTTTTTTTTTTTTGACAGAGTCTCTTGTAGCCCAAGCTGGCTTCAAACTTGCTATATAGCTGAGGATAACCATAAACTACCAGTAGTTCTTTCTGCTTCTAACTCTCAAGTGCTGGGATTATAGGTGTGCCATATAACAAGCACAGTTTGTGTGACGTGATGTGCATATTAAGCAAGAACTTTGCCAACTGAGCAAACATCCCTAGATTGAAACAAAGTCTTGATTTATCGTACTGTTTTTGTGTGTCAATTTGACACAAGTTAGAGTCATCAAAGAGGAAGGAGCTTCAGTTGAGGAAATTCCTCCATGACATCCAGTTATAAGGCATTTTCCCAATTAGTGGTCAATGGGGGAAGAGCCCAGTCAAGTGGGGTGGTGTCATCCCTAGGCTGGTGGTTCTGGGCTTTGTAAGGAAGCAGGCTGAGCAGGCCAGTAAGCAGCACCCCTCCATCGCCTCTGCATCAGCTCCTGCTTCCAGGATCCTGCCCTATTTGAGTTCCTGTCCTGACTTCCTTCAGTGATGAACAGCAGTGTGGAAGTATAAGCCAAATAAACCCTTTTCTCCCCAACTTGCTTTTTGGTCATAGTGTTTCATAGCAGCAATAGAAACTCTAACTAAGACATTTATAGTATCTATTGACAGTCAGCTGGATTTCCACTGTTATGATGCCCTCTACTATAGTAACAGTGGTGATGGTAGTAATGCTATCATGAGTATTAATAATAGTTATTATTACTGTTATTAATTATTATTGGTAAAGTCCTCCGAAGACATCATTTGAAGCTTAAACTTCTGGTTCCTTCTTGAACATTTTCCCCATGTTAAGTAATAATATAGCCCATGTACAATAAAGATTGATGAGCTTCTAGTTGACCGTTAATCATTTGAAGAGACTCAGAAGGGTAACCTCTCATCCTCTTAGTGGGTTAGTCACTTTTGTAGTGGCGCTCCAGTGACACTTAGACACAGCTGACCTGAGTGTGCATGAGGAGCCAGGCTATGAGCATCTACCACAAGGTTTAGCAATAAACCCCTTAACCTACCTGCAATAGTACAAGCTTTAGCAATGAACTGAAGACGAGGGAGGCAATGTTGAGAAATTCGATGCTTGGGATGACAGGGATCTATTCCAGGGTGGAAGAGTCTGGTTATTATTGGGACTCTAACTGCATATCTCACACTGAAACATCTGGCAACTCCGGTTCATGGGGAAAATCTCGGGTTGAAAAGAACTGGGGATAAAGACAAAGTTGGCTAAGCACAGTTGCAGGGCCCAAAGAGTAAAGGACATTCCCATTTGTTCCAGGCTTTCCAGTGGCTTAGTGAAAGTATAGCCTAGTTTAGGGGCTTGCATAGAAGTTAAGCGAGTTCATGATAGGTGGGAAGTTTAGTTCGTTAACAGAGGACTCTGGAGTTCATTAAAGAGTGCAAAGGACAGATTCAGCCGCGCTGCCCCCCCCCCACCCCGCCATAAGGAGAGCAGAGAAAGGCTACAGCAGGTTAGCAAGGCTGGAGCTAAGAGATCAGGAGGTTAGAGCAGGATTTAAGACCTAGCACAGATTAGATTTCTAGGTAGGCAATCAGCTGGCCCAGCTCCTCCAGGCTCTTTAAATGACAGAAGTTACAGTTCTTTATGTAAAACTGATGTGGGCTGAGATTGAATCAGAAGCTGGGGGAGCAGAACTCCCTATTGAAGGAAGCAATCACTGCAGGAGAAGAGAGACATGGCAGGCCAGGCGGTGACCGGCTAATATGGTGATATAACAGAATCACTGGGTAGCTGGTCTTCCTGGTTTTTCTGTACTAGGGGTCTTTATGGGATGTAAAGTTGAAGCTGTAAAACACATACAGTTATGGACAAAGTGGGATAGGGATATGTCAGGTGCTGTATAAAGATATGTCATTTATTGTCTTAATGAAGTGTTTGCTAAGTGTTGCTCAAGGTTAAATATTGAAAACAAAAGCATGCATGCAACATGTATTATGTGGAATTGGTAGTAATCTGAGTGATAAGCACTTATTTACTTCTTATTGATATATGTGCAATTATAGATCTTAAAGCCTCTGAATTAAGAAAGATCTCAGATATCATTTTGTTTATCACTGTGTGAATGATAAAATTGAGTCATGGAGGTGAGATTGATCATTCAAATTTGGGTACGTAGTGAAGGGGACAAATCTTTGGAGTGTAGATTCCTTCCTTGCCCTCATCAGTTCTTTCTCTCAGACCAAGAAATTCTTCATTCCTCCTCTTGACAAGATGCTTCCCTTTTGAGGCTGGTTGTTTTTCTAGTTATCTTTCTTCAGATGGCTATAGTGAACTCTACCATGGTGTCAGAATGACAGCAAGTTGTAATGCTTCTACAATGATTACTAATATGAATAAAACTGTTCCTCTTAGATTACAACCACTGTTACTTGAAAAGAAGAGAATGTCAGACACTGCTTGTAATGGCCCTATTTCATAAGTGGGTTGGAATGAAGCAAGCTGTGAATTTAAGGGGCCCATCAGCATGTCTTGACAACCTGATATTTCTCTGATTTCCTACTGCAAAGCTCTGAGGTGGAACCTTAGCTCTGGACTCAATTTACTCTTTGCAGCATGCCATTTTTTATTTACTCTCTAGACTATAAGTCAAGTTCAGGATATGTATCCCTACAGGAAGAAAAGAAAAAAAAGATACTACACAGTGACCTGAAACCTGTTATGAGAGCAGACCATACCTGGAGAGTCAGTGTGAATGACAAACAGCCCTTCAAGCTGCAAAGTTTAAAGGCACAGATCGATTTCAACTGCAGGGTCAGCTTGCCATTTTTCATTCTATGTATTGTCAGGTCTAGGATGTTGCACATGCCCAGAGGAGCTTCTCAGGGATTGTCTCCTACAGAGAGTTACTAGGATAAAAATGTTCTGAGCAAGTCCACAGGTCAGATATGTTTGCATTTTTTAAAATGTTCTGGGTGCGTACTGGAGAAAAGTCACCATCCAAGATTCTCCACTTCCAAAAAATTAGGCTGGTAGACTGGTCCCTGGTAGCTCAACTAGCTCCTGGGAGGTTGGATCAATAATAAATCAGTAGTTGGTTAAGGGCTGCAAGAATCATGCTTTGATACTTGAATCTGTAAAATTTCTAGATGACAGGCTAAATGGATATTATTGCTGCATACTTTTGGTTTGTTTATATAACATCACAATTTTCTTGTGTTTGAATTTATTCATCTCCTTGTTCAGCACAGTTAAATAATGCTCAGATTATTTAAAAAGTGAATGGTGTGTGTGTGTGTGTGTGTGTGTGTGTGTGTGTGTGTGTGTGTGAACATTCTTAGGAAATATAGTTTGAGGAATGGTAAAGAAAGAAAATAATTGCTACTGAGGAAAAAATATATATTACAGACTAAAAGCATAATCTCACATACTGCAATCAAGTCATAGATAGGAACATTGATGTTTTAAAACTAAATGATTTATCACAATTCTAAAGAATATTTCCCCCATCACCGAAATGCCCCTTAGTATAAAAAATCTCTAAGTAGTTTTAAAATGACTAGTAGAATATCTCTTATAATATATAATTGGAAATAACTAGAAGAGTCTTATGCTTCAGTAAACATAAACTTATTGAATACTCAGAAAGGGAAGTTCATTGTTACTGCTATTTAATAAGTGTTTGGCCTAAAAAAATTCTTCATTTCTTGCATTTAAGACCTTGCATGTTCTTGTCAGAAGCAATTAAAAATTGGCTCAGGAGAAGTTCAAATTTTAGGTGGTTAATAAACTCATTTGGGGAACTGGGGGATTGTTTTCTCAGACAGAGTAAAATATTTTCTTTATAAGAATATTGTTTTTATGTTGCAGAATATTTGTTCAACTATGCAATGATGTGTTCTTTTTTTTTTTTTAACCTTGCCTGCCTAAGGCACCTTATTGGTCTAATAAAAAGCTGGACAGTCAATGGTGAGGGAGGAGGTAGAGGTGGGACTTCCAGGCAGGGAGATTAAGGAGGAGGAGGAATTTAGGCTTGGAGTAAGAAAGAAAAAGAGAAGCCAGGGAGACACCAGGACCAGCCAGCCAGATACAGAAGAAGCAGGAAAGTAGGACATACAGAATGAAAGAAAAAGCCCCAAGGCAAAACATAGATAAATAGAAACAGGTTCAATTAAGTTAAAAGAGCTAGTGGGACAAGCCTAAGGTAAGGCTGAGCATTCATAATTAATAAGTCTCCCTGTCTTTATTTGGGAGCTGGCTGGTGGCCCAAAGAAAATGCCAACTACATTTTGATGATGAATCAGTCCCTTTAAATTAGCTACTCCAATATTCATTATGAAGGAAAAAACTATTAAAATATTATTATATTAAAATATTTTTTATTATATTCTACTTAAAATATTTTATTGGATGAAGCAAAGTGGAGCCTCTGAACACACACACACACACAATGTCACACAAGGCAATGACAGAAGGTAATGCTAATGACCCTTCTTCTAAGGTGACAATACTTCCCATGAAATATTGAGGTCAAGCATGTAGGATGGCATGCGATGGTATACTTTCTGATGTAGGTAACTGTATGGTGGTTTTTTGCTGAGTCTGATTAGCTAGTTTTGTTAGTTTTCTTTAAAAGTGGCTCCCAGTCAAAACTGATTTTTTCAATCTTATTAAGAATAAATCCATATCTAATAAGTGAAACCCAGAACAAAAGAAGAATAAGACACCCTGGGTTCAAAGCAGACGTGGATGCACAGCACCTTTCTGTGGGAAGGCCCAGGCTGAAAAGCACTGTTTTCTTATCCTGTCATGGTGCATGAAGGGTAAACCAAAGCCACTTTTTAGTCTCAGTTTTCTCATGTTTTGAAATGAAAACAGTTGTGGGTGATGCCACCTTTGGAAAGATACTGCAAAAACACCAAGAAAATCATTTAATGTTGCATCCAGTATTACAGCCGTGTCGGGGGCCCAAAGAGAGTCCTGTAAGAATTCGTTGTAAAGTTAGGCTATGTGAATAGAAATTGAAATTCACAGTGTGAACTGGCTATTTGAGACTGCATTGATTAATCTTCTCATAAAATGGATTTTTTTTTTAGACCTTTACAGCTTTTGTTTAAAACAGGAGAAATTTTCAATAGAGTAAGCCACTGTGCTTATTATAGACTTGGTGAAGGTAGGCCCTTTCCATATTTTCCTTTTGATTTATTCTGCCTCTTAAATAAATGTAGTTCTCCAGTTAAACATGAGGCTGGAGAGTGACAGAAGATTTCTCTGTTTCCTTCCCAGCCAAGCTGGGTACCCACCCACATCTGGATACACCTTTGCCCGCTTGAGCCCTTGAGTGCTCAGGCTCAGGTGGTACCCATCCCTGGGGCAGCCACACTCAACCATCTGTCCGATCTGTCCCCGGACTTTTGGAGCCATTGGACCCTACTTTTCTAGTTACTGCAGTGTGAGCTCGGTGGTGCAAGCGGATCGTTCCCGGAAGTGGTCTAGCTTCCACAGAGGTAAATCCTCTCATTTACTGCTGGAGACCTCAGCCTTGCTGACTTACCAAGAGCTGACCAAAATTTCTGTGTTCTTCTTACATCCAGAACATCATAGCTTGTGTAGCTCTGCACCAATCTGTCTGTAGATTTTAAGTAGATGAGCATTCTCTATCTTAGTAAAACAAAGCAATACAACAAGGAAGAAAACCAATCTGCTACTTATATAGCAGGGAAGAAGAAGAAGCATGGTTTGGTCTTGACTGTTGTGTCTGAACTCTGCTGGACTCTTCTATACTGTGCCTCCTCATAATGGAAGGAAAAATGACATTGACATCTGATAGAAATTACAGAGTTGATAACTCAAAACCAAAGATGGGCCGGGTTATTGTTGCAAATTTGGTTATAGAAGTAAAAGGGAAGGCCTAAAAATTATGCTTACTGAAATTAAAGCGACACCTCTTCATATGATAATGCAGCCATGCTTTCTCAATTGATGGGGCACTGTGGACTTTAGTAGCTGGGGTGGGATGAATATTAAGATGGTCCTCATTACTGTCACCACTAAGGAGATTGTCGAGGCAGGCCTACTCTAATCATGAACGCTTGGAAACCTTGAGTTTCTCTGGCTGAGAGCAGAAGAGGATGTCAGCAGAAAGTGAAGCCCAAGAAGGAATTTTCTGTTATCTCTGTCTTTGAAGATAAAGGGCCATTTGTGAAGGCCACAGAACAGTCCTTAGGACCTCAGTGTAATTATGGGCTTGCAGTCAACAAGGTCCTCTGTCCCACTCTTTCCACCACTCAGACAAAAGTCTTTCCCAAAGCCTCTAGAGAACTGTCAAGACCAAGAAAAACTTCAGTTTCAACCTTCTGACATTCTAAGAAAACCCAGTTAAGCATCTTGTGAATTAACAAATGGATGTGATGTAAAATTTCTAAATTGATGGTGATTTGATATATGGCATAAAGATGGATATAATATGTAGACCTTGTTTTTATTTGGGGTAATATTGTATTGAACAGATTGCAAAAGGGGAAGATACATTGTTAGGAAAATTCTGGGAAACCACCTTGTTTCAACAACATATGTCTTCTGAGGCAATGTGTGTTTGGGGGAGTAAAAAAAAAAATCCAATGAAAAAGTCCCTTGTAATTTACAGCCTGAATGGAATAAAGAGTGCTGGAAATTTGAGTCATTGCTTTAATAGCAAGTCAATAGATCTGACTTTCATTCTGGAATTCTGACTGAACATGCGAAAGAATGAATAGTCCAGCTAGTCTTGTTGATACAGGCCTTCAAGCTTTTGTACTAGCTCATCTTCAAGCTTTTGATATTCAGAACAAGAAGAATGCTAAGAAGAAGAGGAAGAGGAATGTAAGCCTAACAGGAAACATAATTCCAGGTAATAAGGTTGACTCATTGTGAGTTTTGTATTCATACTTTGATATGTCACTTGAAGCAAATTGGGTCTTTATCCTCCAACTCCCTTTCTTTAAAGAAGTCTACCTGAAATGAAGAATTGTTCTTCTGATGTGACCAGACAGATTTTTGTGGATATAATTGAATACTTTCCAAACCAAAGCTTCTATACACAATAGCATGTAGCCACAAGTTTTCCTGTGTTCTGCCCAGCTGCAGTTGGGACAAATCTCTTCCACCCATGTCCCGCAGCTGCTTGGTCCCAAATAAATACACAGAGGCTTATTTTATTTTCAAATTATGGCCATGGCAAGCTTCTTGCTAGCTAGCTCTTACATCTTAAATGAACCTATTTCTATTAATCTATGTTTTGCCACATGTTCTGTGGCTTTACCAGTCTGCTGGCATGTTGTTCCTTTGGCGGCAGCTGGCATCTCTCTCTGCCTTCTTCCTATCTCTCTTCCTGTCTATCTCTTGGATTCTTCCTGTCTCTCTTCCTGTTTGTCTCTTGGATGTCTGCCTGCCTCTAAGCTCCCTTGCCATAGGACAACACAGCTTTATTTATCAACCAATCAGAGCAACATATATTCACAGCATACAGAAAGACATCCCCCAGCAATATTGGGGTGTGTGTGTGTGTGTGTGTGTGTGTGTGTGTGTGTGTGTGTGTAAAATATCATTGTTAATTTGGTATTCTGATACAAAGCTGTTTTAGTTACATTGTTGATCACTGGGACAAATAGCTGAGAAAAACATGAGAGTGGAGGATAGCTTGTTTTGTCCCCTAGTTTCAGAGATTTCAGCCTGCACTTGTTTGGCCCTCTGTGCTTGGGCAGATCATCATGATAGCAGGGACATGCGGTAGGGGAAATTGTTGAAGACAGACAGCAGAGAGAGAAAGAGAGCCAACCAGAGACCTGGCTTAAGAGTCAAAGAAAGGCACACCTCCAGTGACACATTTCTTCCAGCTAGGCCCTTCCCCGTAAAGTTTCGGTAAGTGTCCAAAGTTGTGTCAGTAGGTATTACATCAAGCATTCAAAACCCAAGGCTGCTGGGCTGTTCACATGGAAATAGAACGGTGACGGGTACCTTTCCATCCTTTGGGGGACAATAAATGTTGAGAGCACCAGAAAAGTTTCTACTCAGCACTTCCATGGCTTGACATAGCCAACGCGTAGTCTCTAAAATTCAGCAACAGTGAAGCTTTATGCCATGAAATCACAGGCGACCAGCACCACTGAGGAAAGAAAGTGTGAGTCTTTGCCTGCAATGAGTCTTTGTGAAGCAGCAACTGCCCTTAAAAAGTTAAGCCAGGACAGGGGCAGAAGGGATGTCCATCACACGGGACATGGGCATGAGGAGGGACAGTCCACAAAGTTGAAGAGGGGGACAGGAAAATGCAATTGCTTAGGTTTTTAGATGTAGAAAAATGTTACTCTGTCTATATAATTCTACAAAGAGACTCGGCTTGAACATTTTCAATTTGGGGCTTGGTTTCTCCTGGCAGTTATAAATAATACAGAATTGACCATTTTGACAGTTTTAAGCTCAGATGTTAGTAGCAGGAAGTACACGAACATTGTCATGAGATCCTGTGGGCATTTGCAGTTGAAGGGTATGGCAGAAGTTTTCAGAATTTTGCTAACACCGAAGTCTGCTGTTTTATGCTTTAGTTTGTCACTTACATTATTATGTAAAAGATATAACTTTGATGAGTTTTGCTAATTTACATTCTACAGAGAGCTAGCTAATAGATGGTATTATGTCTGTAGTCCTAAATCTCCAGAGACAAGTGAAAAACTCCAGGAGCAAAAATAATTGAAAATATTCATTACAAATTGTTCCTAACATACAATGATTTGACTTAATGAGTTTTGACTTTATAATGGTGTGGAAGCCATGTCCATTAGGATTTTGAATTTTGATCTCCTGAGCTAGTGAAAGGTGGTTACATTTTTTTTTCTTATGATGCTGGGAAGTGGCTGTCAGCCATCACATAGAGTCAGCCTCACAATCATAAGTATGAATGACCATTATTCCATGGGGTACTGTGTTGCTAAGTGATAATGTTATTTGGAAGTTCATCACATTACATGTATTTTCAACTTGCAATAGGTTCAATTTAAGATGTTTCTTTTGTGTTGTGGGATATTTGCACACTGTGTGAAGATGTGTCACTGACTGGTTTAATAAAGAGCTGAATGGCCAATAACTAGGCAGGAAAAGGTTAAGCGAGACTTTCTGGGACAGAGAGAACTCTGTGGAAAAGAAAAGTAGAGTTGCCAGCCAGACGTGGAGAGGAAACAGGAAGTGCCAATGGAAGAGAATGCCACATGGCAGAATGTAGAATATAAGTGGGCCAGTTTAAGTTATAAGAGCCCGTTGAGCCAATCTAAGCTAGCAACCAAGCTTTCATAATTATTAAGTCTCTATGCCATTATTTGGGAGCTGGCACTACAGAGATAGACTTGCTACACTTTTGGGTTACATATCTCATAATACAAAGGTCATGAGTGACTGTATCTTATTCCTGATATTTAGGATGTGTTGTTGGTACATTAACTTTTGGAGCACACTGAACTATGTACAAATCATGTTCAAGAAAAAGATGGATCCTCGTACTCAGCTTTCATTTTTTCTTTGTTCTCTTCCCTCCCTCCCTCCCTCCCTCCCTCCCTCCCTCCCTCCCTTTCTTCCCCTCTCCCTTCCTTTTTTCCTCTCTCCTTCCCTCCTCCCTTCTCTCTCTCTCTCTCTCATCCAGTCTAAGATCCTAGGCCAAGGATTACAAGGACCTGTCCTTAGGGTGGGTCTTCTGGTCTTCATTAATTTCATATAGGACACCCACACAGAAATGCATAGAGGCCTGTCTCTTCAGTGATTCTAGATACAGTCAAGGTGTCGTTGTTAACCTTCACACCCGTGTACTGTTAAGTAAGTTTATACACTGGATGGTACAGATGCTATTTTTTTTTCTCTTTAAATTTATAATTCTTGGGAGCCAGAAAGATGGCTCGGAAATTAAGGGCACTAGTTAAATTTTTTTTTTTGAGATTTAGAAAGAAATATTTTACTCTAGGGAGCTTAAGAGAAGGAAAGAAGGAGGAACAGCTGTGTTGCACGAGGGGTCCCTGGGACTGGGACACCATCAGGCCGTTGGTCTCGTTGGGCTGTTTGCTTGCTTTCATTTTTTTTTCTTTTTTAAAAATTTTTTATTCACTTTACATACCAACCACAGATCCCCCTCTCATCCCTCCTCCCACTCCCCTCCCCTTGCCTCCCCCCATCCCCTCCTCCAACAGGATAAGTTCTTCCATGGGGGGACAGCTAAGCCTGTTACATTCAGTTGAGGCAGGACCAAGCCCCTCCCCACTTTATCAGGGGTGAGCAAGGTGTCTGACCATAAGTAATGGGATCCAGAAAGCCGGCTCATGTACCAGGGATAGATCCTAATCCCACTGCCGGGGGACCCTCAAACAGATACAGATACACACCTGTCTCCCATATGCAGAGGGTCTAGTCTGGTCCCATGAAGATTCTACAGCTATCGGTCTAAAGTTTGTGAGTTCCTTTGAGCTTGATTCAGTTGTCTCTGTAGTGAGGACCCAAGTTCAACTCCCAGCACCCTCATAGTGGCTCACAACCATGTGTAACTCTAGTTTCAGGGGATCCAATGCCCTTTTCTGGACTCCACAGGCACTAGACATCCATGTGATACACAGACATACATATGGGCAAAGTACCCATATGTAAAATAAAAAATAAAATTAAAAAAACTAAATTCGCAATTCTTTTAAAGAGTTTTTGCAAAGATATCTAAACAGTATCCAATAATCAGTCATTTCCAAGAGCAAAAACACTAAATTCTTTAATAAGAAGGTTTTTGGTGAGAAAAAACAAGAAAATGTTTATGGTGAACACAGGCGTTAGTAGCTTCCAAGTTGTTTCATGTTTTGTCATTTTGTATTGAAGTCCTTATTTAGTGTTGAGATATCAGTGAATCCAGACAAGGAATGTTATTAGAAGTCCTTGTTACAGATTTTCTATACCGTGCTGAAGGCAGTGTTTCTCAAGAGGGGATTGTTGACATTTGGGGTCATATGGTTATTGTGTGGGCTGTAATATATTTAGCAGGAGTCTTGCCCCTATCTACTGGAAGCTAATAGCTCCCTCTGGAGTGTGAGCAACAGTATTTTTCAGAAATCTTGAAATGCAGAACACATGCATATAATCGAGCCTGAGGAAATATATACAGGAATTAGGACATTTCCAGAACTAACCACAACCTTAGTTACAAAACCCAAAGGTATGCAGTGAGAATGAGTGGCTCTATCATTGTTAAAATATGGACATAAATTTACCAAATTTATGTTATTCTGAGGCCACCAAATTCTTCTTGCATGTTCCCCTGGCTCCAGTCCAAGCTCATTTCCACCTCCCAAAGACACAGAAACTCAAAGACTAGAGTTTGGATGAAGCACAGGGCCTTATCTTTCACTGCATTTTATTGACTCATATTTATTGATTAAATTCTGTTATGATTAATCTTGATTGCCAATTTCATCGGCTCTGAATCAAGTAATGTCTCTGTGTGGGTCTGTGAGTTAATCCTGGAAGGATTAATGGGAGGAAGTGAACGGCCCTCCCCCAGAGCAGGCCGACCTTCTGTCTGTGGCCCAGGTAGAGATGTGTGAGAGAAAAGTGGCGCTGATTTCTCTTCACCTTTGCCCTTACTGGTGCATCCATCGCTTTCTTATTGCTGCTGCTACAATTCCTTGCTGTCGTCAGAACCTAGATTCTTCAGCCTTCCAGCATGGACTGAAGTCCAGGGATCCTCCAGAAATCCTCCAGGCCTTCAGCACTGGATTGGGGCTGCTGAGGCATCCATTTCACAGACTGAGAAGCTGTGAGGTGAGGTTCCATGTGTAGACAGCTCTGGCTGGACTACGCAGCTCCTACTGTGCAAGCCAGTCTACCAAATCTCCCTTTGGACTATCTGCTCTGCGTTTCTAAAGTACCCTAATACAATTTCTTACATTTTTTTAAAACATCATCTCCACCTCGTGTAACTCAGAAGCAACTGGACTCACTGCCACAGTCCGTCCACAGTTGAGTGCTTCGAGCAGATAATGCTTGGTGTGATTTGGCAGTTGTTTCTGTGTACTAGCAGCCATCCTTCTTCTAAAATGACCGAGTTCTTTATCACCCAATACATGATTACTCGTATGTCTTTTTTTTTTTTTTTTTTTTTTTTTTTTTTTAGAAGACCTTGTTTTGAAAATCAATGGGAAACTATCTAGAGAGAAATCACTACACCAGCTAACAATGTCAAACCAGCTCCAGCTGAGATGGTAACAAAAGCTTTGTCACAGTGCACAGCAGTCGCAGCAGACAGTTCCTGGAGTCAGTCCTCATGACCCCTAACTGGCTCATTGACAAACTGCTCATGCTCCTCCAAGTATTCAGAGACACTGACAAACGTGTTTGGGAGCTCGGCGATGTCAGCCTGTGTTCTTATTATTTAGAAGATTATTAAGCACTTGATTTCAGGGAACTCTGTTTTGTTTTAATCGGAAAAGATTCTACTCTTGTTTAAGACATTAATTATACATTATTTTCCACATCTCTGAAACTCCTCCAAATAAAGATATCCATTTAAAGTACATAAAAATAAAAAAACCCACACCTACTTGAGTAAAAAAAAAATTGTAATGATCTATTTTTTAAATTATAGATGCCAATGATTATTTTTAATCTAGCATATTATTTTTTAAAAAGAAGTAATAAAGACATTTCCTCCAATAGTCTAGACATAATAATTTTTCTTTTATTTTTTGAAACTAAAAGTACATTATTTTCCTGCATTCTTTTCCTCCCTCCAACCTCTTCCCATGCACCCCCTTGCTCCTTCTCAAATTCATGGCCTCTTTTTCTTGAAGTATTATTGCATAAGTCTATAAACCTAACTTGTTCAGTCTATTTAGTGTTATTTATATGTATATGATTTCTGGGCTGACCAGTTAGTATTATTAGATAATCCATTAGGGGACTCTTCCTTGGGGAAGACTCTTTCTCCTCTTCTAAATATCTCTTAGTTGCCTATGGCATTCTTACCTTTAGGGTTGGAACCCTGTGTGATGGCCACCTTCCCTGTTAGCATCATGTTGTATTTAGTCAGGTCTTATTTAGGTAGCCATGTTGTTCAGGTATCCTGAGTGTAGCTTCCCTCTTGTATCTGAGAAACATAGTCTCATTTTCTGGTCCTCTCTTACAATCTTTCTGTCCCTCTTCTACAATGTTTCCTGAGCCTTAAGATGCAGGAGTGTTATATTCTATCTGTTGGAGCTAGACATCCCATAGTCAATAGTTTTCTGCATGTTGGCCAGTTGTGGTTTTTCTATAATGTTCTCCATCTGTTGCAAATAAAACTTTCTTTGATGAAGGGTGAGAGTTATACTTATCTGTAGGTATAAGGAAAAACATGTATAATATGGTAAGGAATTATGTTGGCTTATTAAAGTGGTAAAAGAAGAATCTTCTCCAAGAATCATGTCTTCACTAGCCCTGCAAAGTTGGGTAGGTTTCCAGTATGAGGCCTTCTTTTCCTGCTGTTGAGTCAGGCTTAAGTGTATTTAGACAGCTGTTGGTTACTACCAAGATGTAAGTGCCACTAATTGCACCCTGAGTGTTATCTTGCCATGCTGGTCATTGTTGTTGATCATAGGCATCACAACTAGGTAGGACTATCGATTACTTCCCTCCTTTGGGAGCTTACATGGCATCCATATGCTCCTGTCTTTTGTATACAGATGATAGAATTTCTGTTGAAACCCAGTAAATTCTCCTTTTTTTGTTTTGTTTTGTGCAGTGTGGACATCACATAGTTTTTTACCTAACTCCGTTGTGATAGATGTAGACTATTATGGTGATATTTTCTTTTGTACCAAAATGTTGTATGTTAATAAATAAAGTTGCCTAGGGGTCAGAGCTATTAGCAAGCCATAGCCAGAGTCTGGCGAACAAGTAGTGACGAGGCAGTCAGGTGGTTGGGTTTACAACCAATGAGAAGGCAGAACAGAATTCTATTTAAAGACAACCCACAGGAAATACCTCCCTTTTTTCTCGGAGAGGTTGCTTCGGCGAAAGAGGCTAGCCAGCGGCAAGCGGGTAAAGCTCTTAGCTCTGACCTCTTGGGTTTTTTCTCTTTACCTTAGCTTTGTGTTTCTTCTTAAATATGTCTACAGACTATTTTATGGGATGGTTCATCACAGTGTGTAACTACTCTGATTCAACGTTACATTCAACATTGGAACTACAGTACTTGTGAACATATCTGTGCATATTTTTCCTGCTGTTTCTTGTAGTTTGTCTCCTCTAAATGGAGCCATAGAGGTGAAGATGCACATTTTGCAATTCTGTGGTCTACAGACAGAGCTGCATTGTTGCCATTCTAAGAGATGCTGCCTACATCTGTCTCCCACTTCTAGAGACATATATTTATTGGCAGGAAATCATTTTTTTTTAAGCATTAAGAAGACTGCCCAAACTGAAGTCTTGAATTGATTTAATTCTCCTACAGAGTTCTGTAACCGTGTTCTTAAACAGTGATTCAATCAGTGTTTTCCCAGGTGATATTTCCTCGGTTGAACAGACAATAGGACATTGTCACGTGAGGAGAGAATCAAGTTGTGCTTATTGGGTAGTCATACTGCATTCATCTGTCTTAGAAGAGGTGTCAACCCTGGAAAGGAGCTAACTTCAGATTGAGTTTTCCTTTGGATTTTCATGTCGAGAGGCGACAGTGTTCAGGGAACTGTATTATTTTTTATCACATTCTCTAACAAAGAAAAACCCTGACCTCACTTTTCAGCATTCCTTCTGATAAGATTATTTTTGAAACCCCTTTCTTTACTTTTTCTTCTTTTTTTTTTTTTTTTTAGAAGCCAAAGCCCAAGTGAAGCACAGCTTGGTCCTGAACTTGATGTGAGATGGCTTTGAGAAACTGGGTCAATAGCTATCCCTTGAAATAAGTGACTCTAGCCAGACTAAGGCCCTCTCTTACAGTAAAATGAGATCTTGGCTGGGCCTGAATCTGGGTCAAATGATGGTCAATGACACTTTGACTTCGTTATTATTATTATTATTATTACATGAGCAGCCCCTGTGAAAATATAGTGGCAAAAGACAGATCAACCCCTGCAGTTATTTCTTCACAGGAGTACCTAGAATGGAATCTCTCTCCCCTTCACGCCTTCCCTTGATTTCCCTATGAAGACAAAAAGGCAAAGCCAGTTTTCATATGGAGCTGATCTCATGTGTGGATGCCCTGTAATAATTATCAGGGAGTAGTCAACGGAGTAATCCTGAGCACTTACAGTATTCTCACATTTTATGAATCAAATAGCAAGATCAGACAGTATATTTAGTGTCTCCAGAAAGCAGAATCTCTTGTATATATGTGTATTTTTTCCCATTTTATTTTTGAGAACTTCATGTGTGAGCACTCCATCTGTCACTCCTGCCCCTCTCTCTCCCCTCCAAATCCTGCTTTTTGTCCCTCAGTGATTTTTTTTTAACAACAGATGTACTATTTTTTTCTTTTATCTATTATCCTTCCTATTAGAATGAAGTGCTAAGGATTTTTACTCTTTGGAAGATCCACAAAGTCCACAGCCGCAACTGTCACACATAAGGCTCTCAGTCAGAACTTTTTGACTGAATCAAAGAATGTTAACAAAATTTGGTCTATGTAGTACTTGCAGCTCCTCTTTGGTTGCTGAACTGATAGTGTAGGTCAACTTTTTTATTTGGTAGTGTGTGTGCACGTGTGTACCAAGGCTTGTTAGTGGGTAGGTCAGAGACCAACTTTAGGAAGTCAGTTCTCTTCTGCAATCTCTGGGATCTGGAGAGCAAACTTAACCAGCTCATCAGGATCAGACCCGAGAGCAAGCATTGTCACCCAGTGAGATATCTTGCTTGTCTGGTTTCAGTCTTTACGAAGTTTTTCATAAACTGTAAAGTAGATGAGCCCTTGTTATAAGTAAGCAACCACCCACCCAGACAATCAACAAGTAAATTATAGCTTTATAATCAACAACTAAATAAACAAGAATAAATAAGAAACTGTCATTATTTGATCATAGTAAAACAATAAAAAGTGGAAAATTCAGGTTTAGAACATGGTGTTAAAAGAACTTTAGCTAAAGCAAATATAAAACTCTGTTTTGTCTCCAGGGTCCTGCCAAGCATGTATGTACACAGCATACACCATTATTTTCATCCATGATACCCTTGTATTAGTACATTTTCTGTTCTATAACAAAATATTTAAGGTTGAGTAGTTAATAAAGAAATGAAGTTTATTTGGCTCATATTCTGGCAGCTGAACTGTCTAAACAATATGAAATCACCTCTTGGTTGAATCACAGGATGGAAAAGAAGAGATAGAAGAGCTAGCTGCCTGCAGAGTATTCTATGTTTGGAGCACCACACTTTGTAACAACCCATCCTTGTGAAGCTTCCTTCTGTGAGACTAGCATTAGTCTCTTATTAGAACAGTGCTCCAAGAAGCCTTTTTCCTTTCTGCCAGGTCCCAGCTCTCAGGTCAGGGTGTCACTTCTTAACGTCAACATTGCCACATTGAGGATGGATTTCCCAAGACTGCAGTGAAACCACTAATGCCTCCCCTACCCCAGGTTGTTACCACTCGTGCCTTGGAGATCATTGTTTGAGACTTGGTGACCTTTCAGGTTCCATTTTAGATTGACAGTTCTTTGTAGTACTACCTAAACAACTTAAACTAACTTTTTGGTGATTATTTTGTGTGGAGTTCATGCAGATTGTTCTATTTCTGTGAGTTGGGGCACCATGGCCATTTTCTTCTTTGCTATCACTTTAGTCTTAAGGCCTAGTATCAAATAGGTTCTGGGCTAAAGTCTTTTAATGGAATCATCATCCAAATGAAGTGAATGACGCAAGCCTGAGTAGGGTATCTGCAGAGGTACCAGGATTACGTTTTGTAAACTTTCTGGGAAGAAGCCATTATCTTGTGTGGACTCCATCCATTTTATTTTTAAGTTTATTCCCAGAGATATCATTTTACCACATGATTTATCTTACTAAATTTATTTATTTTTCTTCCTAATGTAAATAGAAATGTGGTTTTTAACATTTTAATTTTAATTCTGTCTTACAGTTACAGGGCCTAAGTCACTTAAGTTCATTCCTAAAGGTATACATCAGATCTGGTGTCAGGAAACAGCACTGCTGGGTTGGAATTTCTCTTAACAAATCAAGATCCAAAAATATTCTGCCTAGTATCAGCTATTCATACTCCAGCACCTTAGTTATCCACATACTACAATTTGTGTGTGAGCCTGTTTTCAGGTTTCTCGTGGCTTTACCCAGCAGGTCTGCATAGAGAGGATGATTGGACCATGGGCCTGACTGCAAGTGTCTGAGATGGTTTGTACTTGGCTGTGCTGGTGGGGAGGTCTTTTGCTCCACCCCTTGGCATTTCTATAAATACCCTGGGGCAGAGACAGTCAGGGCTCCTTGGAATATGTTCTAAGCCCTCTCGAGGCTACCCTGTATTTTCTATCTGTTTATCTCCACACTCTAAATCCTTCCATCTAGTATTTCCTGCTGCTTGCACTTAAGAAAAAACTCTGGGGAACTGTGGGATTGGTGGGTAAACACCCCACAAATTTGCTTCTCACCAACAAAAATGTAGCATCTCCTGGAGTAGAATGTAGGTTGCTATTAGAAAAAAAAATAGATCCTGATTTGACCAGAGGATCTGCATATTTCCCTGGGAGGCAGTGGCATGGAGCCATGACTTGGGTGAAACATAGTCGTCACAGTAAAACTGTAGCAAGAGAGGTCAACGTACCACTGGGGTATTTTCTTAACCACCAATCCCTGTAGCTTGAAGAAGGAGCAGAGCTTAAACCTTTCTCAGTACTCCTTTGATCTTCAGATCACCACAGCCAGAGAAACACATCATTACTAATGGCATATGTGAAGGTCATTACACTTGGGTATCATTCCTAAAGTAATGATGTCTTAGGAATTACATATTAATTTTTTAGGTCTCCTTTATGGTACCTTCAGGAAGCAAATATTAACGAAAATGAACCCCCATCACTTGGTACCTGGGTAGGGTTGTGTTTCATGGTTTATTAAGTGCTGTAGGATGGTCTGTATGTCAAATTACTCTGATTGGTCAATGAATAAAACACTGATTGGCCAGTGGCTAGGCAGGAAGTATAGGCGGGACTAACAGAGAGGAGAAAAAAAAACAGGAAGGTGGAAGGAGACACTGCCAGCCGCCGCCAGGACAAGCAGCATGTAAAGATACCGGTAAGCCACGAGCCACATGGCAAGGTATAGATTTATAGAAATGGATTAATTTAAGATATAAGAACAGTTAGCAAGAAGCCTGCCACGGCCATACAGTTTGTAAGCAATATAAGTCTCTGCGTTTACTTGGTTGGGTCTGAGCGGCTGTGAGACTGGCAGGTGAGAGAGATTTGTCCTGACTGTGGGCCAGGCAGGAAAACTCTAGCTACAATTAAGTATCAGCAGTATTTCTCTAGGTAATATATCCATTCAAGGTCTACCACAGGGTTCTGAATACCTGTGGTTGTTATAGGTTGGTCAGTCCCTCCCTGTGAGCTATGCCCAGATAAAAGGCAGCATGGAGGAAGAGTAGGGGGAGGGAGAGATTTTTTTGTGATAAACACTTTGAGTATGCGTGTTTGTATGCATTTGTGTATGAGTATGAGCATGCACATGGAAATTTGCTTTTTAAAGATCAAAAGACAACCTCCAGTGTCCATCCTCGCCTTTCACCTTGTTTGAAACAGGCTTTGTTGCTCCTAGCTGCACATGCTAGGCTTCCCGTCTCTCTATAAAAGCACAGGAGATTATAGATGTATATGACCACACTAGTTCAGCCTGGGTCTGGGGCATTCAAACTCAGATCTTCCCACGTACACAGCAAATGCTTCACCCACTGAGCCATTTCTCCATCTTGTGATGGAGACTTTTAATTGAAGAAGTTTGAGCGTAAATCCAACTTTGCTTTTATTAGAGCCTGTATTGTAGTTCTGTAAGACATATTAGATAATTAGTTCAGCATATTCTGTTTTATTTGAGTGCCTGTATTGGGTTCTGGGAGTTATGCATTCAGCAGGCATGCCCTCACTCTGCTCTTATGAATTTAAAGTCCAATGGAGAAAGAATATAGGATTAAAAACAAGTAAATGATGCATATTTGTTTAAATGTCTATGTCTTTGGGCAACACATAGAAAGGAGCACAAAGGAGTTGTTAGAGACCTATTCAGATGGAGTGCAGAAAAAGACTTCTAAAGGATGAGAAAAGATGCCAGTGTATGGACTGTAGGGAGTGGAGAAAGTCCTGAGTGAATGAAGTTCTAAATGAATGTGTGACGCTGACATGGGCATAGCCATGTCAAGGATCCTAGCCTTAGACCCACAGGAAAATGGCAAAGCCTTTCCTCCTGGGTGCAGTTCTGAGGGACTGCAAAGCTTTCCTCTGGTCCATGTGCAGGTATTGATAGCATGTGCAGAAAATGCCCACCACAGCTTTCTCCCCAGATGTGTATGGCCTGAAGACTACTTTGTATGCCTAGAGAGACTGTTTCTTCTGGGATTAGCTAAACCTGTCTCTTTGTTTAGTCATATACCATAAACCCTGCCTCCCTGTTTATCTGTATGTAATAACTGCCTCCTTGTTCAGCTACACGCAGTAACCCTGCATCCTTGTTCAACTTTAATAATAAACATGCCGAGTTTCTGGGGGTGCTATGTTTCTCCATTAGAGGGCCTAGTCCACCCAAACCTAGATTTTCCATGTGTCCATGTGTTTATCTTTTCTTCACCTCCCCAGTCAG
>CABHPH010160221.1:0-46315 GCA_902168325.1 Peromyscus nudipes | reverse complement strand
TGAGCAGGGTCAAATGTAATTTGAATGTGAAGTGTGTTAGAATAGTACTTGGCATTACCTGTGCCCACATGCACACACAGATATTGTTATTGTTATGTAGTGTGACTTTTGTAAGGCTGAGTCTACTGAGAATCATTTTACAAGGGTGTTTCTGCAATTTTCAATGTGAATTAATACACTATTGGCTCTCTATACACTCAATAATAGCACAAAAGATGCTTGCCGTTTGTTCCTCATTTCCATCCTGTTTTAACTGATTTTGTTTCTTTTCAGAATATTCAGTTTTTTTCAATATACCATGAAGAATGGAAATGAGTAAATCTTGGTGTCTCATTTCAGTGCAAATGCTCTAGAGTGAGTCGCTTATACACCGTAGCCTAAGTCTGAGTGACATCAGAATCCTATGGAAATGTGTCCACGAAGCAATTCTCCTTATATAAAATGTGAGAAACTTGATTTCAATTTAAAGAATTAGACAAGTGACTCTCCCAAGTTGGCATGTTGTTTTATTCCCTTTAAAGGAGTCAGTTAAGACGAGTACCTTCATTTTCATGGACAGATGTACATTGTATTTAGCATCACAATTCACTTGTGTCTGGATAGATATGTATCATCAGCTAAAAGACTATTAAACTCCAGCACTGGTCCATTTCTTTGATCCACATCTCAGGTTCTGGACACCATCTAGAATATTACATTTGCTCATTTATTAGTTCGCCCCAACTAAGTCTCAATTTTTGTATGTTTGTATACACGGGGTCATGTGTGTGGGTGCCCAAGTGTGTACAGGGTGAATGCACATGAGTTTGCTTGTATGAGGAGGCTAGAGGACAATCTCAGGTGTCATTTCTCATGAGCTGTTCACATTGTTTTTGGAGGTAGGATCATTCATTTTTACATGGAACTTGGGTAATGCAGGCTGGCCAGTGAGCTCTAGAGATCTGCCTGCCTCTGCTCCCCCAATGCTGGTACCTGTGCTATCGTGTCTAGTTTTCTCTTTTATGTCAGTTATGAGGTTTGAACTAGGGTCCTCATGCTTGTAGAGCAAATAGATTAGTAACTGAGCTCTCACCCCAACTCAATCTTAACATTTTAAAGTGTCAAATGTTTTTCTAGCCAGATATTATCACCCTGCTGTGACAATGTCCAGGGTTTTGCTTTCAAAGAGTTTGCATGTCAAAAGGGAGACAGACAGATCATCCTGATTATGAAGAATACAAAATGGGTACAAAAGTGGGCAGAGGAGGGACATAGTGAATTCTGACAGAGAAAACTTCTCAAAGTCTTCTCAGAGTTTGGGCTCTGTAGTTACATCTGGAGGAATGTAGACGTTTCCACAGAATAAGCAAGAGAATTATCTGTCCCCAAGGTCAGCAGGTAAGGAAACTAATGTTCTATGTTCACATGGTAGTGAAGAGCTCAGAGGGGTTGTTTTCTAAAGCATGTTCATGAATTCCGATCTGCTTCCAAAGTGATCATCAGAAAGTGATTTATGAGAAGGTACAGAAGGGGGAATCATCTCATCTTGTTTTGTCTCTGGATTTTAGTCAGAGAAAATTAAAACGTCCATGTTTCAGGCCATGGAGACATGGAAACAGATCTCTCATTCATTTACCACCCACAGCCAACTACATGTGAGAAAATGATGTCCCTCCACACCCAGAAGTCACTCATCATGGCTTAGACAGGGAGAAGCCTAGCAGAGCGACCAGATTTGTTAGCTGCATTGATGGCTCTCTGGGCTCCAGAGAAGGCAGAGATTCCTCCCACATTTGTGTGGCCTCAAGCTTTTCCACAACTTATTGCTTCTATTTTTACTGATGGTATTCAGGCTTAGGCTAAGGAGCAACTTGATCCATGAACATTCATCTGGAAACTTGTCTGGCAGATTTCTCAGTGAAGATTACATAAGCATCTTGGAATGAATTGAAAACAAAAGGTTGAAACTTGGGACTGGGCTGAGACTTGTCTATAGAGGTGTGCAGTGAGTGGTATGTGGTGTGCTTCTTCCTCGGCTAAGCGCAAGGTGCAGAGTGTAGATGAAATTTATGAGGAACATAAACCTCGTGCGTCTCTTTCAATACTGCGTAGGAATGCGTTCTTTAGTTACATGGCCTTTGGTAGGTGCCAGATTCTTTCTACTATTGTCATTCAATAAAAACAATTCGATTGTAGCTGGACACAGCCCTGGGATTCCTTTAGCTGCTGAGTTACTATGTTCTTGTTGGAAGGAAACATTTATTTTTCTATATCATCTGAAGTCCAAATAGCAGCCACAGGTGAATGTGATAAAATACCTGGCTTGTGGGAAAGAGCACCAAGATGACCCCTGGCACCCCTCTCCACCTATTTGTTTCTGTGCCCTGGTGCAATTCCTCTTATTTTATGTGAACTGAACCCATTACCCTGATTCTAAGCAATAGCTATAGTAGAAATAGTGAGCTTTCATGTCCAAGATAGCTGAAGTTTCAAAACCCTGTGATTCCCATCCTGCTGGTGCTCTGTGCTTGCTTCTCCTTGGAGTTTCTCATAGGCTTGCTCTGTGGGGTGGGCCAAATGGTAAGAAAGCGAATGTGGCCTCTAGCCAATAGCCAATGTGCAGAGGAGGTCCTTAATCCGAATGCCTTCAAGGAACTGATTCTTGTCAATAACTCGGCCTGGGAGAAAGCTTGAAGCAGACTTCTTTAGCTGTATATTGATATGCTGCAGTTTGGGAGAGCCATGCTGGAAGACCCATTTGAAACGGAGATATGGTGTTTCATGCCACTCAGTTTTGGGGTGTTTTGTCACACAGCCACAGATAATTATATCATTGATTATAGGAACAGCATGGCTTTGGGTGGAGCACAAAATTGGAAAGTGAATCTGTATAGACACGAATGTCTATGTGAGTCACCAACCTAGAAAATGTCTGCGGGACAGGTGTCTTTCATGTCCTGCTTGTATTAATTGCAACAACCTGACAAGAGTGATGTTGATTATGTTTTGAAAGACAGTAATGATATATACATCACACACACACACACACACAACACGGCTCAGAACATATAGTTAAAACATGGCTGAGACTGAAACAGAAATCAAAGTGTCTTCACTCTTAAGGTGGGCTCATTTCTCAATATGAGGGGGAGATAAGGGGTGGTGGCAGGCTTGGAGAGGGGAGACAGCAGGCTGCCTGAGCATCTTTTTTGTCACCTAGGTTACTTTCTGTTCTTGGAGATCCTGACAGCTTGAAATGAAACCTAACACAGTGGAATTGACCATCATGAAAATGCAGCCTTATCACTTACAGACTGTGTCTATAATCAGTTAATACATATTTCACTTTCTATGAAGGCTCCAATTGAAGATCTGGAAGTCTTTTGACACTTCTGGGGTGATTAGCAAGAAAACCCATGACTTTAGAATCTAGTGTTAGGTTATTTTCATGAAACTAAAAAAAAACAAAAACAAAAACAAAACAAAAAAACCCAAAATATCATGAACAATGAATACATGCAACAAAATTTAAAAACAAAGAGAAATAATAACATCCAGCACTTCATACTTTGATACTGATATCGTCTCCTGGGTGCTAGACCTACATCATCTACAACCGAGATTTGTCAAAATGGGCTTTGCTAGACAAAGACAAGATTGGAGTAGTGTAGATGTGTGGTGTGTGTTGTTTTTGTTTGATGGAGACTAGTAGATTATAGAAAACAGAAGGAATAATGTAGTGATGCACCTTAAGAAGATGAGGCTGGCCCTGAATACTCTTGTGGTGTCTAGAGCTGAGCTCGCATTTGCAGAACTGATTTGACTCTGAGAAGATACTGAGGTTGTCTGACCAGCTCCAACATGACACTCATGGTCTATCTCTGGCCATTAGCTCATTAACTCTTGCAATAGCTTTCACATCTCCATTCTTGGAAGGAGCTGAGAGGGCATCATTGCTCATGGGGCCGCTGCACTGTACAGCCTGTTTAGTATCACGATACTTCATTCCCACAATATTGAAGGACATTACAATTAACTGACAAAGTTAACAAACTCTACAGTTGGAGATGACTGAATTCTTTAGAGTCTCCTTGTTACCTCACAGTTTTCACAGATCTTTTTAGTGCACCATTATATAAAATGACAGACACTGGCCACACAAGGTGGGGTGGTTTGAAGAGGTATGGCCCTCATAGACTCATGTGTTTGAATGCTTGGCCCATAGGGAGTAACACTATTAGGAGGTGTGGCCTTGGTGGAGGAAGTGTGTCACTGTGGGAGCAGGTTTTGAAGTCTCAGAAGCTCAAGTCAGTTTATTCCCTGCTGCCTGTGGATCAAGAAGTAGAACTGTAAGCTCTTTCTCCAGTGCCATGCCATGCCTGCCTGCATGCTGCCATGTTTCTCATCATGATGACAATGGACTGAACCTCTGAAGCTGTAAGCCAGCCCCAATTAAATGTTTTCCTTTATAAGAGTTGCCATGGTCACGGTGTCTCTTCACAGCAATAGAATGCAAACTAAGACACAAGGCTATGCATCACTTGAAATGGGGTTAGTGAGACTGAATAATTTTTTCACTCAATTAATTTCAATTCATTTAAACCTAAATGTAGAGGTCCAGAGGCTGTTATTTTATTGCATATTTTTAAAATTTAATGTGGGCTCATATGGATAGATATTTTCCAAGTCTCAGGCTCCAAACTATAAATTTTGCATATATTCATCCAGTTTTCAGAAAACCCATTGAGGCCCATTGTATCATTCATATTTCATAGAGCAGAAATTTAGCTATCAGAGATAAAATAGCCTTCCTCAAATCAGGTGAGAGATGGGATTACAAAGTCAGTGTGGCTCCAGACCTATTTCTTGTGCTGAGAAAAAAGGCTAAGTCAGCAGAAATAGAACAGAAGAGTAATGACATAAGACAGTTAAAATGAAATTCTGGTTACAATAAGTTTTTTAAAATTTTATTGCTTATTATAAACAATTTAGCCATAGCAAATGTTAGTTTTTAAATAACCATAATCCAAAATTTTACATCAAATATTGTTTTCGTCCAGTATACATCAGTGAACTTTAAACATCTATGATATATTCATTTGTTATTATGACACTACATAAAAACAGTAAAATCCTTCATCTATTTGTAAATGTATATGTTTGTGCTATACCTTAGAAGAAGCCATACACAACTCAAAGAGAGATGGTGCAGAGAGAAATGGTCAGGTAATATTTATAGAACACAGGAGGCACATGGTGGATCTACATTAGTGCAAAGATGAGTATTCCATTTCAACAGACTTGCCTCTCCATTTTTCCTTAGGAACATGTAGTGCATTTGCAAACAGCATTCTCAAATCCCAGAGACTTTGGCATTGTGAATTATAGCTGTAGAGCAGTAGAGACTAATCACATTTGCAGAAGAAAAATAAATTAAAGCCTGCGTACTGTTAACACTATGCTAATACTTCATGCAAGGCAGGGAGCCTCTCACTAGAACAGCCAGGAACCCCTGAAGGCTTCACATCTTCCTAAGATTATCCTCGCCTAAGCCAAGCAAGTCATTCAAAACAAATCTAGCCTTAAAACCTCACTGTAGACCACGTTCCGTCAGATCAACACATTTCTAATGTAGACATTTGATATAATAAAAGCCACTGCTCACTCGTATTGTTTCCAAACTACAAGCACAGATTCCATAACTTATACTGCAAGATATTTCTTTTGGTGATTTATCAAATTTCTTAGTGTCATTTTGGAATATCACCAAATCATAATTATGATATTAGATTGAATGTTTTAGGTTCCCTTTTAAAGTGACCTAAAGGTCTCATCATCTATTCCCAGTATCCAGCAAACAGTTTAAAAGCACACAAAAGGACCCATATAAAAATACAAATGTTAAGGTCACTTGCAGTAGACTATGGCACATTTGAATTATTTATTGACTGCTTTTACACTTCATAAAAATCTGTACTTGGGTAAAAGACAATTCTTCCTTCCTTACTTTTTCCATTAATTATATAACTTCTCTAAAAGAATAGATTATTTAAAGCTTATAGAATGTAAAAAATTGGCTATTACATTTGAGTATATGTATATCTATAGAAAGAAATCAAATTTTATTTCCCCCTTTAAAAAAAGTCTGTTGCATATGGTCAAATTCTGGCATTTTATTACTGATATAAAATCCCTGGGAATATCTGGTTTCTCACCTTTTATTCCACAGTTGGAACAACGTTCATCACACCAGTGACTAAAGCCACGTGGTTTTTAGGTGAGGTTAGCAATAACTAAGGAGACCTTAGCTACCAGAATCAGTTGAGTACCTTTGATTTTGTTTAAATAATCAAATTAATGAATAAAACTCATCTACTGTTTTCATTGCTGGAGATACAACTGGTCAATTCACACCCACCTAAAACATGAGGACTGATCTGCTAATCATTTTAGATATCCTTTCTAGAATATTTATTTACTACATAGCCAGATTTTGTTTGGAATCTTTATGGCAGGGATCTTCACAAAGCTATCTAGTCAACAATAATGCTGCAATTGTTATTTTGTTTTTACAGGTCTATCGTAGAGACGGCATGGGTTTGATCTTCTGCCTATATCAGTAACACTTCTTCCATGTCCCCAGTGAAGCTGCTTGTCTTTCTTGTAAGGCAAATTTCACAAGAGAATCGCAGGAATACTTTTTGGTTTTCAAGTGCACATGAAAGTTATGTTTATACTGTACTACAGTTTACTAAGTGTCTTCAAAGCAATATACACACCCGTATTAAAAATATTTTATTGCTAAAAAATGGTGACTAGCACCCGAGCTTTCAGCGGGTCCAAATCTTTTTGGTGGTGGTGGGGTGAGTGTTGCTCAGTGATTAGGCTAGTGGTTGCTGAAGCTGGGTGGCTGTTTGTTCCTTAAAAGGACAGTGAAGCCTGCTGTATGAGTTGAAAGTTCTCTTCACGATAGGCTTCTCTGCAGCATGTGATGCTATTTGGTAGCTTTTAATGAACAGCACATCTTCCTTCAAATTTGTAGTCATCTCTGATCCTGCTGCTAACTTACCAAATAACTTAAAAATAAACCCTTGATTATCATCTTATCTCGGCTCACAGCACCTTTCTCCAGGAGGATATTTTGTCCGAAGAAACCACTCTTCATTGCTTACCCATAAGAAGCAATTGTTCATCTGGTAGCGATATCATGAGGTGTAACTGAGTTACATCTTCAAGTTTCATCTCTAATTCTAATTCCTTTGTGGTTCTACCATATCTGTAGGTACTTCCTCCACCAAAGCCTTAAAACTGCCAAAATTATGCATGAGGGTTGAAATCAACTTCTTCTAGATGAATGTTAATATTGATATCCTGACCTCTTTGCAGGAATCATGGATAATTTTAATAGCTTTAGCAATGGTGAGTTCTTTCCAGGATGCCTCTGACTTATTTTGTCGAGCCTCCAGAAGACCCCATTTCTGTGTCAGCTATGATCTTACACAAGGCAGTTATTAAATAGTAAGGCTTGAAAATTGAAGTTACTCATAATCTATTGGACACAGAGAAGGTTTGGGACCTGAGTAAATATAAAACCCTCTTTGTCTCTTCATACTTCTCCATCTGAGCTCTTGGATGATCAGTGCATTGTCAATGAACAGTATAATTTTGAAAGAAACCTTGTTTTCCCCTGAGCAATAGGTCCCAACACTTGGCTTAAAATATTCATTAAACTACATTGAAAATTGGCTTGGTTGTTCTATTTATAGACTATAGACAGAGTAGATTTAGTATATTCTTAAGAGTGCTAGGATTTTTGGCTAGTAAATGAACATTGAATATCGGCTTCATCTGAGTTCATCATTTATGTTGTAGACACAAACAAGAAAGCCAGACTGCGTTTTGAGGCTTTGGAGTTAGGATGCCTTCTTTTCTCTGGCTGTGGAAGTTCTAAAGGGCATGAATCAAACAATCGGATCTTTCATTTACATCTAGACTCTGGTTTGCTGCAGCCATCTTTGTATGTGATCCTAACTAGGTCTTTGGGAGAACGGGCTGAGGCCTGTACACCAGTGCCTTTACTTCGATGTTGCAGAGGCAGCACCTTCCCTTAACCTCAGGAACTGATCTCTGCTACCTTCAAATCTCTTACAGTATTTTCACCTCTGCCAGCCTTTTTAGCTCTGGATTAAGCTTTATGACTTAAGGGAAGTTGGCTACTTTGATCTGCTACCCAGACCACTAAAGAGTCCTCCTTATAAACAATGGGTCACCTTTCTCTCTCTTTTCATGTGCTCAGGGAGAGAGACCTTTTTAGTAATCCTTCAAGTAATTCCCATTAGAGGATAAACTGGTATAGAGGCCAGCCTTCCAGCCTATCCTAGATTTGAACAAGCCTTTCTCACCAAGATGAATTATTTCCAGCTTTGAGTTTAAAGCAAGAGATGTATTATTCTTCTTTCAGTTTCAAAAGTTAGACGTCATTGTTGGCTTATTAATTGGCCTAATTTCAATACTGTTCCCAGAAAAGGGAGGGGGAGGAGCTTGCCAGTGTAACAGACACAGCACACACAGTATTTATCAACGTACTAAGCTCACTATCTTATAGGGGCAGAGTTCAAAACAAAATAGAAGACTACTGTAACAGTATCAACTGTAACTGATCACAGATGGCCACAGCAGACACAATAATAACAACAATGAAAATGTGAAATTTTGTGAGAATTATCAAAATGTGATACAAAGATAAGAAGTGAGTTCCTACTGCTGGGTGAATGATACTGCTTGGTGCAAGGTTACCACAAACCTTCATTTTATAAAAACAAAACAAAACAAAACACAACACTTGAAAAATGCAAAAGGACAAAGTGCAACAAGATGAGGTATGCCTGTGCGCAAACCAAAGTTCCCTTCTGGTTCCTTCCATCCATGACCTCCAATGGTGCCAGGCACAGAATAGATTCTAAGGCACCGAATACATATTTGCAGACAAATGAAATAATGAACAATTCTAGTTCTCCTAAAGCTATATGGAACACACCTGTTTCCTGATGTAGACCAGACTATCCTCTGTTCTTCTTTATTCCAGGTTCAATATTGAAATTTCCTAAAGCAGCACCAATATCAGATGGCCTGCCAAGTGGATTGCTTTAATCTGAGTGTGCTTGAGTGGATCAGTAGATCCCTTACTATGTGACTTCAGAGAATCAAGCATAATTCTCCATCTAAGGTCAGCTCTGAGCAGGGTAGGAATCTTGGTTTCCACATGGACATTCTGCCTGAGATATTATCCATCCTTAACCAGTAGACAATCAATTTTTGCATGTTTCTAAATTAAGGCATTTCGTTCTGGGTAAAATTGCTAATTGTCACATATTCTGTTGTGGGAGGAGGGATGTTTCCTTGAATTTCCAGGATAAGGAGGAGGTGGGGAGCGCTGGGCTGAAGCTTGTGGGGTTGGAGAGTACGGTGGAGGCAAGTCTGCACAATATTCCATCTCATGGTCATAAGTGTAGGGCGGTGGTGTCACTGAAAAGAAAAGGGAAAAATATCAGGCGTTTAGTAAATATATCAGTTACTGTTGTAAACCACTGTGCGAGCTACTTTGAGAAGGGAATTTTTTTTTTGCTTCCAAAACTATTAGTATTTGTTTAGAATGTGGACAAGTATGGCTGAACAGGTGTGCTCTCTGTAAGGCGGCATTGGATGAGGGCATTTGGAGTTGGGGCTTATAGAAGGCCCTTGGAAATAGGATGTTGAAGGAGCAGAGAGTGAAGAAGCAGAGGGTAATTCAAGTTTGGCTGAAAGCACAGAAGCAGGAGATTATGTGCATTTCAGCAGAAAATGGAGAAAGGGAGACATGGAAAAGGAGGCTGAGGAACTGGGTTCAAGATCATCATGCTGGACTTGATGTCATGGGTAGAGTAAGTGATGTGGCATTCTTAGGGAAGAAATTACAAAATTTACTCCTTTAAAATTATTCCTTGTACATATTCACTGAACACAATACTGTTTATAAAAGGACATTTTCATACAAACACACATTGTCCACTGAACATGTCCTTCCCATAGGCTCCACCCCTTCCTCCCACCCACCATTATTCTCCTGCTACTTGCTTGATTTCTGCTTTCACGTCACACATGACGTTAGGTTTCTGTATCAAATCTAGGAAGCACAAATGGGAGCCACGATGTCTTTCTGAGACGGGCTGAATTCCCTTAGTGTGATGTTCTCCTGCCGCACTATTTCCTCACAAACAACATAACCTCGTTCTCCTTTGCGACTCAACGCATTTCTGCTGCACAGGGACCACATTCTGTCCACCTCTGTGCTGCTGGGCCCCGGTTGGTTTCATAACTGTTACTGTGATTAGTGTTGTAGTAAACATTGGCGTGAAAGGATCGTTGCGGTACTTAGAGAAACAGATTGGTGAATGGGCTTTGGTGAAACCTCCCTCTCAGCAGAGAGCACAGCAGCGGCAGACTGCAGAAACGTGAGGCGATGGAACAGTGCGCAAGGGGAATGGGAAGACATTCATGACGGCGAGGAGGGAATATTCATCAGACACCAAGTGGCTGAGTGTAGGGCATTGGGAACGCAGGAAGGGCTAAGAGTGAAAGGAGGGATCAAAGTAAGGGCCCCCGGAACTTGCAGGATAAACAACTTTGGGAATGGAGAGGAGGCATTTCCTTTTCTAAATCTTATTTGAAAAATCTGTCTTAATTTTGCTTACTGTAATATATGTCAGTGCCTTGGATAATCACATTTACTATCTTTGATATTGACTTCTCCTGGATACTTATTCTGTAGGGATCCCAATCCTGTCTCCAGGGGAGGAAGAGAGGCACCTGGGAACTGAAATGGATCCATGTCTTCATGATGATAAGCCAAAAATAAAATCATCCTCAGGATCCAGATCCTACATGGGAAGTGACAGGCTTTAACTGGTCACCATGCATGTAGCATGGATCTCAAGGCTCATGTCACAATCGTGCGACTAAATCACCAAGCTTTTGGCATTGCAATGACAGCGGAGAATAGCTAGCATTTCAGCCAACTGCTCTTCCCCCAAGGACCTAACAGCATTCTGATAAATAGGCACACAGGCGGCCTCAACTGCTAACAGGCACATGTGTACACAGGGGGCCTCAACCACTACGAACATAGAAGCAATGCTTCTCCTGGATCTCTCTGGTGTGCCTCTCTTTATAAAGACCCTGACATTTGGAGTCCTTTACTGACCTCCCCATAGACAGAGGAAGTGAGAAAAGAGAATTAAGTAACCAGAGAAAAGAGGAATAAGGATCTACCTAAGTGAGGGACATGTCCCCACAGAGCCCTGCTCTGACGATGAGACACTCCCTGGTGCGTTGGGGAGACAAGGATCTTTCATCAGTCAGGCAACCGGGCTAAGGGAAGACATCAGCAGAGATGCTCACAGCTTCTTTAACCTTCCTTCAGACCCACCTCACTGTCCTTCTGCAACAAAATGGAGTCATTCCTGTGGAGTGCATACACATTCCCTCTGGATTTCGTGCCCATTTCCTGGCGCTGTTAAATATCAAAGGGCTGATACAAAGGTTTGCAAAATGTTTCATGCATACCAAGAAAGGAGGCCCGACAGCCTTTCCATAAACTAGCAGGTCCCAGCGGGCTGCCTGTCACACTGGTTCTTGTAAACAGTGGTTCCACCTTGTTATTATGCTGAAGTTTCTCCCGCCGCTGGCATGAGGAACACGGATTGACTTAGTCCACAGACTGCCTCTACCTCCTCCTCGGTCACAAGCCCATGGTGTGTGTTCATGCATCTGTGACAGTGCAGGTATGCTCTACTCTGTCATGGCGTAGCACCGCTCGTGGACAGTTTGGTGGGAATCCTTACGGTTCTTGCTGCTGTGTGTTGAACACGGCCCTCTCTGCTATGAAGCCATGCTCTTTCAATCACAGAATCTTTGAACTCTGGTGAAATGACAAGGAAGCTGGAGACTGCTGCTTTGAGTCCTGTTAATCATGAAAGTGGTGCATCTTTTGTAATACAGGCACTGGAGGATGTTACTGATATAGTGTATAGTGGACTGTGTTATCTTGCTTCATGAGAGTAAGGTTTCATAAGGAAGTAGGTATTCTTCCTCATAAGGAAGAAGGTATCAGTTTATTAATTCCTAATTAATCCTAATGGGTTTTGTTCTTTTCAGCTGGGCATATGATTTCTGGAGGACGAGTGGATGCCTTTCTAGAGATGGGACCTTTGAAGCTCTTGCATTCCAATTGTCTGATCTAAGTAATGTAAATATGCTATTCATCTTTAACGTCAGATACAGGTGTCTATAATATTAAAAAACAGATGTTGACTATAATGGTTTACATACTGTAATCCCAGCATTTGGGAGGTGGAGGCAGGAGGATCTTGATTTTGAGGCCAGCTTGGGATATAAACTGAGTTCCAGGTCAGCTTGGTCTATGCAGCTAAACCCTGTCTCAAAAATGACTGACTGACTGAATAAATAGAGAAATAAGAAAATAGATACTGAGGGAGGATATGAGTTTCAGCGAAGAAGTGCAGTGTTTTCAACACACTCAAGCAATATTTCAAAAGGTGCAGAAAATATGGACACAGAAGAATATCATCCTGAATATTGTCACCTCGGTCTGTTCATGAGGCGTCACACTGAAACCTCTGGTGCATTTATGCCTTTTACAGTCACATAAAATGCACCATCTTTGCCACTTCATATCATAGGACTTCTTACATTGCTGTGTATTCTCCCTGATGTTTTGTTACTGGGTATGTATTATTCCACTTTACCCTTCCCTACTCTGAGATTAACACCTTTATTATTTATAGATGACTGACAAACACCTTTTCACAGGAGACTTTATTATTCTGAATGATTTCTTTGGCATAAAATTCTAGAAATCTTCTGGCTTAAACAGTACTTAAAGTGTTATTATTTGCAAATGCATGCCACAGTGAATCTACTTACAAAAGAATTGTGGAATCCTCTACAGACACTGACATGGCACAGACAGGCTGTCATTTGGTATTAGAAATTCCATGTGAGAGAACAGCTATTTTACCCCATCATTTCTTTGGTCAAGGCTGGAATTTACAACACCTGTATTCTGTTTTGGTGCTTGAAATTCAAACAGGGTAAATTATGTATTTATTCACTCTTGTTTCAGTTCGGTAACTTATAAATTGGGCTCTTAGAGTTAAGAATAATTAAAGTAACAAGCCTATAAATTACACATTTTAATTTTAAGAATAATTTGTCACCTGAGTGTGGTGGCGCTTGCCTTTAATCCCAGCACTGGGTAGACAGAGGCAGACAGATCTCTGTAAATTTGAGCCCAACCTGGTCTACACAGGGAGTTCCCGGGGCTCAAGAATACTTAGTGAGGCTCTCTCTCCAAAACCAAACAGCAAAACAATAATAACAAGCTTGCTTATTTTACTATATAATTTTGGACATTCCAAAGTTTAAAGTTGTATATAACAAAATGTATTTTTTCACCTTTATTGCTCTGTGATTTGAAAGTATAAAACCAGTCTTATTTTCACATATCTGATTCACAACCATTTCTTTGGAATTTACACTGTTTATTTTATATAATTATACACTTTTTTTTTGAGACAGGCTATTTCTATGAAGTGTAGGCTGACAGAGACTTATAATGTAGCCCAGACTAGCTCTGATCCTCCTGGTTCAGTTCTCTTCTGAATGCTAGGATTATCGAGGTATGGGTCACAGTTTTGTATTTGGTAGACGTAGTAAAGTTTACTTTTCTTCTAAGATTTTAATCTTGGCTAAGTTGAATATCTAAATGTGACTTATTAAATAGTCCTCACCATTCTCGGGTTATGTTTTTGCTAGAGAATCTACTTGCTCAATCCCTGTGGACCAGGTATACCTGTTTGTACCAGAAGCAGCTTATCATAATTGTTATTGATTTTAATGGATTTAGTATCTGGTAGGATGAGTGAATCATTTTCTGTGTGTGTGTGTGTGTGTGTGTGTGTGTGTGTGTACACATGTGTGTTTGTATGTATGTATGTATGTGTGTGAATGTGTGGTGTCGTATGTATGTAATTTATGTACTTGTGTAAACTTCGTTTTACACACAACTTTTAGTACTGTTGCTACAACTCAACACTCCCCTACTCTGTCCTCCTGAGCCCCACCCAGAGCAGCAAGTGTACACAAAGACTTCTGAGTGGCTGGCAGGATTCCCACTGGCCCACCCTCTGACACACCACACAAATGTGGCTGCTGAACATATTAGAACCTTTGTTCCCCTTCCTCTCAGATAACATCAGCACATGCCAGCTCATGTCCTGCATCCTCCTGTCTCCACGAGAAGGACAGTCTCCTAGCATGTCCTTCATTTTAGACTCATAATGCAGGAGGGCTTTGCATCCCTAGTCTGCCCAATATCCCAAGTTCCCCCAAGCCACTTTGCTGTGTGCTCAGCGGAAAACAAAGTTGGGTATAGCAAAGTCCTAGGTGCCTTCTGGTTGTTCATCCCTTCAGCTAAGGAAGGAAGACATTCTTTTCTGTGCTTGTTTTGCGGTGTGTGTGTATGCATGTGTGTGTAGATCAACCAAAAGTGTCTTCCTCAATCACTGAGACAGACTCTGTCACTAGGACCTGGAGTTCACCATTGACTGGGCTAGGCTAGCTGGCCAGCAAGCCCTTTGGGAGCCTAGCCTGGGGTCACAAACATGTGCCACCACACCTGGCTTTTTACCTGACTGCTGGCGATCCAACTCAGGCCTTCCTGCTCGAGCGGCTGACCCTTTATCAACCGCCATCTCCTCACAGCCCTAACAGTGTCTACTTCTCACAGAAAGATGAGCTGTTGGGAAGGTATTTGCTGCATGCTCAGAGGATTTTTGAGTTTGGGGAAGGAAGAGGAATTTAAGAAAGTAAATATAAGACTATTAGCTGAAGCGGATGAATGTGAACAATAACTTCATGTTTGTCTCTAATTAAAGATTTGATTTTTGCATGGACAAGATGGCTCAAGGTGATGGCCCCACAAGCCTGGCAACTGAGTTTGAGCCTCAGAACCCACAAAAAGCTAGAAGGAGAGAATCAATTGCACAGAGCTGTCCTCTGGTCTCCACATGTGATCTGAGACACAAACACCCACAACTATCACACAAATACTCGCAATAATAATAATAAAGTAATAATAATAATATATTTTTTAAAATCTGATTTTTCTCTCAAAAGATAGCTTCCTCTGCCGCACTATCAAACTAGAATCATTATTTTTCTCCTCATCCTACAACATGCAGGGCCAGAACATACAGATGCTTGTGATGTTAAAGCTGTTTTTCAAACTATCATCCTATTTTCTTTCTAAACATTTGAGCTCCTTTGTACCACACAAGCCATGGGATTCTAACACTTTGTATGTCTGTCTGTTTCCATATCTTATAGATATCTGTAACCCGCCCTGTCCCAAGTATGTGTTCACTGAGGACTTAGCATAGGGTCCATAGCTATTGAACCACCTCAACATCTGCTACCATTCCTGGCCACTAAAACGTCTATGTAACTATGACATTTAATCTTTTAATTATCCTTCTCTTCCCCCTGTCATTAGCAATTATAGTAATGTTTTGTAAATCTTTATTTAAAATATGATTTCTGCTTTTTATTGTTTTCTGGACTACTCATTCCACTAAGCTGGGAACTTATGTTGATTTCCAACCTACTGAGGGCAAATTAAAGAAAACAATTTAAATGTCTGTCACCTCTCTTCTGTCTGCCTGTCCTCTATCAGCTGGTATTTATGAACTATTACTCAAATGATTCCTTTGCATCTGTTGTTCAGGCTTTTATATCATTCTGTCCCCATAGTAACCATGGTGGGAGGAATGACTAGAGAGAGACATGTGTGAGTCTCCTTAGGTATCAGGGTGTCAAGACATGGGCCCCTAGGAATTGGAATTTACCCCCAGGAACCTCTCGCTGAGAGCACAAGGCTGAAGCTTGATCTCAGCCAGAGGAGGAACTTGTCTCCTGGAAAGAGATTTCACATAATGTTGACAAGTCGTTATACCACCTTGTAGGAGAGACTAGAGCCCAAACAAGAATGGGTCAATGATGGATGGGTCCACACTGTGGTCAGGACTGCTAAGCTCTGTGTACTTCTTCTCTCTATTTAAATCTAAGCCTCATGTCAGATGCCTAAGGATGAACTGATGGTGAATGGGAGAGATCCTTGGCTCCCTTTATTTTTTCCTCTTCCCAGTGTGGTCACAATGAATAGATATCCTTGTTTTGTCTTTTCATTATTGTCTGTTTAATTGGCCCATTGAGATCTGATGGCTGAGCATAGCTTGTTAGGGCTGCCAGGGCACAGGCTCTGAACGTAACAACTCTAACAACATGGCTGTCTGGCAGCACCCAGGCTCTGATTAAGTCCAACATTTAAACTATCCTCTATCTGTATGTAGGAGCTTACTGTGGCTAGACAAGAAAACAGCCATGCAGACTGATCTCACTTTGAAACAGTGACCTTTTCTTAGATGTGTTGGCTGTTGGTGTTGCTTAGGAAGCATGCATTATGCTAGGCATTTCACACATCCCACTTCCTCACTTTCTTTCACTTCAAACATATCCTTAACCCTCTTTGTTCTCAGCAAAAGACTGGGTTCTTATTTCACCAAGGAAATAAGACCAGACTGAAGAAAATATTCTCATATCTGTCTACCAAATCCACTGCCTCTAAGTGAGAGAAAGTACACCACTCTACTTGTATATGGAATCCCACTCTCTAATGTTCAGATTCTGAATTCTAAAAATTAAACACATCATTGTGTATACATGGTGTGTATGTGAGCATGCGTGGGCTCTGGCATACGCATGGAGGTCAAAGGACAACTCTGTAGAGTTGGTTCTCTCCTTCCAACTTTGAGTTGAAGCGATTAAACTCAGCTCCTCAAGTCCTTTACACAGTAAGCCATTTCTCCAGCCAAGACTCTGGTCTTTCAAAATGCCTCCTGCCCTCTACGCTTACCAGCTTCCTCCTCTTTATTTTACGTAAGTGCATTTATTTACCAAAGTATAAGATATCATGAACTACAGTTATCCATGGGAAAAAAATCTAACATCTCTATTTTCTAGATCCACTTTAAAGTAAAAGTTAAAGAAAATTGTACCTATTTCTCTACTTCATCACACAAGGCAGGGTGGTTAGAACGAGACATCCCTGTATAAACTGATGACATAACTGTTCCATGGTATGGTTAAGAGGAAGGTTTTCATTGCAGATATGAGAGAGCTAGAGCAAGAGTGAGTTATAATGGGCTTGGCTTGAGCATCTGAAACCTCAAAGCCCAACCCCAGGGACACACTTCCTCCAACAAGGCCACACCTGCTTACAAGGCCACACGTCCTAATAGTGCCACTCCTTATGAACCTATTGGAGCCATTTTCATTCAAATAGCCACATCTACTAAACTCGTACTGCTCATATGTATATGGATATGGGAAACCTAAAAGTGTCAACATCCTCAGAGAAGAATGGTTCTCCTTATCTATCAACTCCCAATTGCTCCCCCGTAAGGGAAGGAGCCTGAAGATAATCTAGTCATCCAAGTCAGAATTTGAACAGACAACTGCAGTTGCTGTGAGTTCATGAAAATGCTCACTTTTTGTATGGTACATATACAAAGTGACATAGAAAACACTAATCTGATTCTGTAACTCAAGATGAAGGGCTTTGTGTGTAGAATCTTATGTGCTCAGTATATTTATATGTAGAACTTCTAGAAGATTCTCAACATGTATTTGTGAAATTATTAATATATCATCTTCACTCTTTGTTGAGAATTGTATTATGTGGAAGCTGTACTTGTTGTTTAATGAGGACTCCAAAAACTCTTTTCGATACTTTTCCTAGAGACATGTGTACCTACTGCCTTAGACAGCAGTTTATTGAGACAGATGGCATATTTTCTCCATAATTACTTGTCAGAACTCATTGGCAGGTAAATAGACACAGTGGCTGTGAATTTTCTATTTATCTTAATTCTGGCTGACTGGCAATTGCAGTTAATAACACAGCCGTTGAGAGTATGACTATATTTAAAGATAAGATGAATTGTTTCTTTTTTACCAAGATCTCTGTTCAAGGCTAGAGCTTCAATCCATACTTATTTGGGAATACTCTGGAAAATTTGAGATTATTTCAGTGAGAGTCTTAATACTTCTTGAAGGAGTAGAGCCTAAGAAGCCCGTTTGGTCCCTCAAAAGTGAGCCTTGTTGCTTACTAGGATAAGAGGAGATGGCATTGATGTGGGCCGTTCTGAGGACACCGACCCGGGTCCCCCGGTTATTCTTCACGCACATGCAGACACATATGGCGATTCCCGCAATGACCCCCATGATGAACACGATTCCAAACACGATGCCAGCAATCGCGGTGCCCCTGAGAAGGAAAACAAAACAGTCTGCCTCAACAGTCTGAAAGGAGTTGAGCTTCAAATACAGTCCACGGCTCTAAGCTAAGTGTTTCTTCACTATCGTGCTTAAGGGAGAGTGTTTTGTTTATTTAACAGAAACCCTTGAGTTAATTACGCAGATGGTCTCTTGTATTCAACAGGTAAGAAAAACTGAAAACCTGTAGAGCATCTTTGTATAGTACACTTGACAAACTCACTGTTCAGATTCTGCCTCTTAGAATTTCATAAATTTTGAGCTAGAAAGATGGTTCAGCAGTTAAGAACTCATACTGCTCTTCCACAGGACCTGGGTTTGGTTTCCTGAACCCAGGTAAGGAAGCTAACAACCACCTCTAACTAAAGCTCTTGGGGGTCCATCACTCTTTTCTGGCCTTTGCAGACCACTGCACTCAAATGCACATACCCTCCCACATAGACACACACACAAACACACACAGGAATTTTTTAAAATTTATAAATTTATAGTAATATGAGTCCCAATTATAAAATAGTAATCTAAAATTAATAATAATCTAAAAATCATTTAATATGTACTTGAATGGCAAAAATGTGTATATTGAGCAAGGAAAATATTTGTTTCAGTGAAAAAGCCTTAAATTCAACTTAAAATTTGTTCTTAATTAAAATGCTGCATAGAATAAAAGGGCTTTTTCCTCATAAAACAAAGAAAACCAAATGGAACATTTGCAGCCCCCATATACTCAGAGGACAGAACAACAAATAAATATCCCATTAAATTCAGGAATAACATCATCAAACCCTTTATTTCCACCATGGCTAATCATTTTCTCCAGAGAGCATTAGCTCATGCAACAAAACCACATGACAAAAATTGTAGAATACAAATAACATTACTGTTATTTGTACACAACATGATTTGTAGCATCGGTGTGTGTCAGTGTTTTTAGAAGTGGTTCATCTTTACCAAAATGAAGAACCTAACTGGGCAGTATCTTTTCTTTCAAAGCTTCCCTGGAAATACAACACAATAATGCATGCATAAATAATTATAACAAGGATGCCCACCAAGGTGACTGAAGTGAAATGGCATGATATTGATGATAACTTCCTAGCAATATTATGAATGAAAACACAAGTATTAACAGGTACTATCAACATTAGTAGGATAACTATAATATCCTGGGGAGAAATTGTTTTCACAAACTAAATTTTTGAATGGATACCTATCTGTTGTTTTGTAAATATGGGGCAATGAAGGCATTTTCCAGTCTCTTAATTTGTACATTGTACCCAAAGCAACCATTTCCAACTTTCAGCTTCATTGCTGAAAATAATTGTAAGCCTATTTCTCATCATCATTTTTAATTAAAAAATTTTCAGTCTCATCTAGAGGTACCTTTTACATGTGTAGTTCCTTCATAATCACTATCTTTAGTTAAAATAGTTAACAGTGTTTATATTACCATTGTAATGTACCTTGTTGGGCCAAGCAGAATACTGTGGTAAACTTAGATTTTTCTTACAACCTGTTATAAGGATGTTCTACCAGGTTCATTTTTCCCATATACTATTGCAATTCTTTCCCCTGCCCGTGGTTCCCTGAAATTTTTCACACAATTAGCGATAACTTTCATTTTCAAACACAGTAAAAATACTCATCAGTTTTGTTCTGTTTCCATGGAAATTTCTGGAACATTCTACTAACTCAGGCCGTCTGAATCCAGAGCTCTTTTCCTTTCGACCTAGATTTCAGGTTCTCAGTTTCAGGACCACACTCCTGAGTCACTTCTTATGGAGGAATTTGAAAGGAAATTTGTGTGACTGAGAATGACTTTATACCATACCTTCCCTTGATTTGTAAACAGGATATTGCATTAGTTCAGCTATACAGTTAACACCTCAGAAGATTCACCTTATAAGAAACAAAGGCTTATTTTGGCTCATGGCTTCAGGAATCTCAGTCTGTGGGCACTTCTTCCTGTTGCCTTTGAGCCTACAGCACACCAGTACATCGTGGTAGAAAGGTGTAGGAGAGGAAGTTGCTCGCTTTTTGTCAGCCAGAAAGCAAAGTGAAGCCTTTGAGAGCTGGATCCCAGTGACCCAACTTCTTTCTACCGTGCTTCAGATTTTTACGGTTTTAGAACTTTCCAGTCCTGTCACTCCAAGTACCATGTACCTGAGAAGAGTGCCTTTGAGAGACACCACTCTACACTCTCAAAGCTGTGCATGTAATTCTGAAGCAAAATATAATTTCTTCGAATCTTGGGGCCTTGCTCACTGTACTCTAGAATCTGGTATTGTTCCACAGGAATTCCATAAACTCTAATTACCTCTCTCTCTTCTCCTTCTCCTTCTCCTTCTTTTCTGTCTGTCTCTGTCTCTGTCTGTCTGTCTGTCTCTCCTCTGTCTGTGTGTTTTCTGTTCTGTTCTATTTTTCTGGAGACCTTTGGCATTTTCTACTAGTAGTCTAAAATCCACAAAGAACTAAACTGACAGTCTCTTAGGATTTATCATTTCTAAAGACTCATTGTCGCCAATTCTTACATCCATAAATCATCTTCTCCACTCTTTAACATGGTTTTCCTTCTAGAATCTGTTCTTAGACAAACTCCTGGTTTTTCTTAATTCCTTCTGTCATTAGTTCTCCCTTGTTACTATTGTTTTTTGTTTTTTTAAATATAATCTATGGGGATTTCATTTACTCAATCTTCCCAAGTTTTATTGACTTCATAGAGCAGCGGTTATAGCTTGAGTTTGTAACTGCCATATTTTGCAATCTACTATGCTACTCTGTTCCTTATAAATTGGTTTTTTTTTTGTGATGTTCACTTTCCTTTCACAGATGTTTATTTTGGTTCAGATTTTCTTTTCATTTCTTTTAAAACATTATTTTCAGCCTCTTTTATTACCTCAGTGTACTGATGCCATATCCACTGAAGCTTTCTATACTCCTTATATTTTCTCTGTCCTGTCTGAATTCCTTTCTTTTGATTGCTTAATTTGATGGCTCTCATGTTTAGTGTTCTACTCAATTGTCTGGTCATCCTTGAGTCCTGCCTGTGGTTAAAGCCTGTTACTCAAAGGCACATGTATTGGGAGCTTGTTGACAAATATGGAATGGGAAGAAGTAAAATGAAGAGTCTGATGGGAGGTGGTTAGATCTTTGGGGGTTTACCCAAAGCAAGAATTAATAGACTTTGCAGCCCCTTCATGATTTCCCTTGTTTTATTATGTAATTGTTCCCTCTCACCTCTGTTCTTACCATGATTCCATCTGCACTAATGTGATAGACACAGCCACTTGGGGTCTTGCTAAAGGTGGAGCCAAGCTGTTTAGACTTTCGGATTTTAAAAATGTGAGATAAACAATGCTGTTTCCTTTTTTCTTTGTAAAAGTACAGGTATTTTGTTATAGAAATTGAGTGCAGACTAACGAAAAAGAAAAAAAAGAAGAAAGGGAAAAGGCTCTGGATAGCCTTTTGCAAGCTTAGCTCGCAATGCCAGAAGCCAGAATTTGACAAATGAAACATGTATGGTCAGTTTTCATATTACTTTTCCTTGATGGGTTTCCTTTTCTCCAGAAAAGCTGTAGCACAAACTGCTAAATGGTCTTACACTAAAAAACCTGGACCCAGATATTGGGGTAAATGCTGAAAGATCAGAGAGTCAAAGGAACAAGCCACTGTCACATCTCACCTCATGAATTCCACGAATCCTCTGACTGAAATCCTCTGAGTCCTCACCGGAAAGGCTTCCATCGAAAAAGCCTCTAGCTGAAAGGGATGCTCCTGCTGAAAAATCTTTAGTTTCTGTCTCCTTATGCCTTATATACCTTTCTCTACCCAGCCATCACTTCCTAGGATTAAAGGTCTGTGCCACCACAGCCTGGCTCTGTTTTCTCTCCTAGACTGAGTCAATCTCATGTAGTCCAGGGTGGCTTTGAACTCACAGAGGTCCAGACGGATCTCGGCCTCCCGAGTGCTAGGATTAAAAGTGTGTGTGCCACCACTGCCTGGCCTCTAGGTGTAGTCTAGTGGCTTGTTCTGTTCTCTGATCTTCAGCCAAATTTTATTTTAGGGTACACAATATATCACAACAGTCTTGTTCTTGGAGAACATGAATCTGACTGGAAATTCCCTAAAGTGTGGACTTTTTGCTGGAGAGGTAATGAATTTTCACACGGCCCTCATGCATTTACTCTAGGGACCCAATATTGTTCTGCCATGGCTGCTGCCTTTTAGCTTTAAAACTATGGCTTCTGAAGCCAGACTACCTTCTAACTGCAGCTTGGGTACCTCAAACAAGATGTACAGCTTCTCTTCTCAGTTTGTCATTCTCCAGCTTCCTGCTTATCAGCCTTTCCTGCTAGATTTCTTGTCATGGATTTGTGTTCACGAGTCATTTGCCAGATAAATAGATTCTTTCTGCCAGTGTGCTGTGAGCATCTATCCCACATCTTCTATGATTAGCTCATAATCTCTACCTCATAGCAAGGTATCTCACAAACCAGAAAGGCTGGAATATTGAAAAGGACAGTATGTATGTGGCATACTGTATGACGGTCCCTTGAGGCAGCCTTGTTGTGTTCTGAGAACACTCATGTTTCTACAGCATAGGAGGGGATGTTAATATGTGCACGTTACCTAGAGACCACTAAACAGCCCCGGGTTGCTTCAAAACCTATTCTTGCACCATCAACCCTCACATCCACGTCTGGAATCCTTAAACAGGCTGAAAGTGAAAGGACAGACAAAGGATCTGAACTGGTGCTGCCCAAAAGACATCTGTCTCTAAGATTCTTCCCCAGCTCACTTAAAAAACAGCATGCCATGGAGGAGTCCAAAACACTCTTATTTCTTACAGGAATTTCCATTTTGTTATCGAATCACAGAGGTTGAATGGGAGACAAATCTGGAAGTGTTCCTATTAGCAATTAAAGAGTGGCGGAGTCTAGTCGTTTAATAAATACTTCTCTGCAAAGAGAAAGACTTGTAGGAGGAGGTAATTTGAAGGAAGACAATGGAAAGTTATCTGTAAATCTCCTTTGTATTATAATTTTCAGTTTTAAATAAAGTTAAATTGGAGGGCTTAATTCATGCTCCTGAAACAATCAATGGCTCAATTATTTAAGCAAAGAGTTTCCAAAGTCTGTGTTCTACAAGCTGTTAAGATATCAAATTGGAGCAAATTTATATTCATGAATCCTTCTTTCGGAAAGAAGAAAGTGGGAAATGAGTTGCATTTTGTCCCTCTGTGGACAGTTCTGGTGAAAGTGCATCTTTCTAAGGTCATGAGGGTTGCTGCAGTGTGCTAAATGAGGTTGGTGGATTTTCTAGATTAAATCATAATTTTGGTGTCTTTGATCCTTTGCTGGCTACCAGCAATTGTAAATTAGTGCCTAAGACATGTTAAGTGTAACATTTATAGCACCATTTATTCTGCTATCAATTGAAAGAAAGAATAAACAGCAATCATCTGTATTTAAATAACTTGGTCAGGAAAGAGAGAAGCTTCCAGCCTGGAAAGTTCAGCATCATTATTCCCTGGAAAAACTTTACATTTTTTTTTCTCATTGATAAAATGCTCTGCAAGGTGGGCACATTTCTTCTCCCTTTAAGTTTTTATTTTGGAATAATTATAAATTCAGGGAAACTGTAGAACTGATAGAGAGGTCTGGTGTAACCTTAAGTCACTTTCCTCCAATGCTTTCCTGCTAGGTAACTACAGACTATCAACCAAATGAGAAAACTGACATTGGGCTAAAGACTGCAGAGTTCTATGTCCGCTTAACGTGTGCATAGAACCACATGAGTACCACAGCCAGTGAGGGGCAATAGTGCATCATCCCAAATGGGTCCCGATGCTACTGCTGTATAGTTACATCCACTCTGCCTTTTACACTCCCTCAGTACTCCTGGAGATGGATAAGATGAGTAAACTTCGATATGTGGATGGAAGTGTGTGTGTGTGTGTGTGTGTGTGTGTGAGTGTGTGAGTGTGTGAGTGTGTGTATATGATTTAAAAATTTATATGACATGAAAGCAGAGGAGGAACTATTTGGAAAAAGAAAAGGAGGTGCTGGGAGTGGAGGAAGGGGAATAGAGGGTGATGAGGGTGGATATGACCGAAGTACATTGATAGGTATGTATGCAAATGTCATGATGAAAGCCACTATTTCATACGCTAATTATATAAGTTAGTTAGGTGAACACACACACACCCTCCTAAACAAAAAAGGTTCAGAGAGCTTCTCGGCTGGTGTACACACTGAGGTGCTAGGACTGGGGTGTGTCAAGAATGAGAATTGTTACAAGCCCCCAGACCTTAGCATAACTGACTCCACAAAGGAGGTACCATTCAGGCCTTGGAACCCAACGCATAGGCAGCACCACCTGCCAAATCAGAACAAAGACCTAATTCATCAAAGTTCATATTTCTGGGAAGATCCCTAAATATACAAGCCTTGCTTTTTGCCTTCTGTAGTTCTGGCTAACTGCTCTTGCTAACCAGGGTGTGTCAGCCCAGGATGTGAATTTTGTGCTTAAAAGTTCACCCTGAAAAAGGCTGAGGACTGCAGCAGAACAACCAGTATAGTCGCCAGCCAACTAATAAAAAGACTTTCTGTTGGCTTGAACCCATGTCTGAATGGTCTTCTCTGGAGGATACTTCGCAACAGGAATGAAGCTCGGAAAGTGCCAGCACCCACCCCTTCCCAGCACTTTATTTTATGCATCTTACATTCAGTTCTTTCTGATAATAACCAATAACAATAGCATACACCAATAACAACAAGTAAGTGTTGAGTCCTGTAGGTGTTTCCTACAAATACCCAAGGCCCATAGTGGGGAAGTGGGAATGCTTTGTAGCCAAGGCACTGGGAAGTATTGATAACCAGAGGCCTGGAAATTTGCATCTGTCGGCTGAGGTGAGGAAAAGCTTATGGGACTAAGTGCTCACCCTGAGGAATCTGAAGCTAATTCCAGTTAATTAATACGACAGTGGAATGGCATTGTAGGACAGCAGGGCATGGTGGTACATGTCTATCTCCACATCTAGACTGGAGGCTGAGACAGGAGGATCAAACTTTAAGGACTACCTGCACTACGTAGTGAGTCAAGACAGCCTAGATGACCTAGTGAGACTTATTCTCCGAATAAAACTTAAAAATAAGGCTGAGAATAGGTAAGCTCAGCAAAGCAATTCCTTAGCATGGGGGAAGCCCTGGGTTCAGTCCCCAGTACTGGACGTGTGTGTGTGTGTGTGTGTGTGTGTGTGTGTGTGTGTGTGTGTATGTGAAAGAGGAATAGAAAGTCTTACACTACCTTTTTTGTCTTATTAAAAAACAAAACAAACAACAACAAAACTCAACAAACCTAGGACAAAATTATCGATTAAAAGTTTGTAACAAAGTGACATTTCATAACCATGACTGTAAATGTATTTTAGCGGCTGTAGTGATAATGGGAAAGTCGTTTATAACAGGGCTCAGAGATAATGCTTTCTACTCCCAAAATAGCTTTCCCTGTGTAAAATAGAATCTTATAATATGTTGTTGTGATAATGTTTGCAATGCACTTTTCCTAAGCTCAGCTTCGCCACAGCAATTTAGTACAGATATCTTGACACTATTTTCCTATTGAGTAATATTTATGTAAAATAGTAAATATGAAAAAATTATGTAATAATTCCCTTCCTCTCTGACATGACTCAATTTGTAAATACATATTATAATACAACATAATACAATATTTATGATTATTCTGTTTAGTAATTTAATCACATCAATCAGAGCAAGGCAGGAGAGTAAAGAGAAGCCTTAGAAAAGCAAAGGCCCTCATGAAAATATGAAGAATCAGAAAAAAAATTCTGTTAGGAGAAACCTTTCATACAGACATAAGAATTTCTAAGAGCTGTTGGGAGAATCTCCTTGGGGAGGATGTGTGTGTGTGTGTGTGTGTGTGTGTGTGTGTGTGTGTGTGTGTGTGTAGGGATGCTAGACAACACCTACCTCCCCTCTTTCTAAATCCTCATGACAAAACACAGAATAATTGCACCATTGTTCACTCAGAGAGCCAATAAGTTTATAGAATTATTTATGGAGCAATGAGTAGGGAGTTATGGGCAGGAGCATGGGAGACCTCAAAGCAGCCATATTGGAGGTCTAAATCTAGCATGGGTGACAACACTCCCATGGCTGGGTAGATAAAGTCTCTCCCCTAGTTCTTCCAAGCTCTCCACTCTGGCCCCTCCCTGAGGCCACATGCAATTAGGGCAGAGTTGCCTTCAACTTTGGACAGAGGGCTGTATATTTGGGTAAGGGTTCCATGACCCTTCCAACCTTTCCTTCTATGAGGAAAAGCCAAGACTCAATAAGCCTAGTTGTGCTGATCGGTTGCAAGTGAATACCACTGAACTCATGAGAATGGTGGCAGTGTAGCTGGAGGTGACTACTATGGAACAGCAGCAATAGACAGTTTGTTTTTAAAGAGAGTGCTTACTGGAAAAAAACCCAGATTTTCACAAGAATAAATGTAAAATCAGTTCATTTCTTATTAGAACATAACAAATTAAAAGTCAGCTATATTGTTTAGTCTTTTCTTCTAGAAAAGAGTATTAAATGGCCCAACTTATTTATGACAATCTACACATGATGTGACAGAACAATGCAAAAAGTCATATTCCAACAGCAGAAGAAAGTAAGACGCATACATAAAAAGAATGAAGTATGACAAAATTCCCTAATGTAATATTCTAATTACCCAATACTCTGGGGATTTTGAGCAATGCATTACAGTAATACCCTTCAAAGCTAATATTTTAGGCCAACATTTTAGTAATTTATAATGAGGTATATAACTTAATAAAATTTCAGCTTGCCTAACTTAGAAGGAGTGAATATATTTTCTTCTATGATGTTTTACTAAATCATCACAGTATTGTAAGACTAGGAAGACAGGTGGCTGGAGCCATAACTCAGGAGTCAAGAGCAGTTTCTGCTCTTACAGAGGACCCAGGTTTATTTCCCAGCACCCCAAAGTGTGTGCAACTCTAATGCCAAAGAATCCATAACCCTCTTCTGGCCTCGTAGCTACCTTCATGCACGTGGTGAACATACACACATTCAAGCACATGCACATAGGAAAACAAGTCAATGGAGGATAGTTTTCAATACTAACAGCATTAACTTCCAATAATGACTCTAGGGCCTCCGAACTGCATTCTTATTCTCATCTCCATATCTAGCTACATATACACATGAATATCATATTAGAAGACTATGATATCAAATGGCTCGGTTGTTATTATTATTTATCCATGAATAAACAATTAGTGAAGGCTAGAATCACTAATATACATGATTTCCCCAATGTTATTATTCTGGGAATAACAGAGACTAGTTACTAAAAATTCCCTAGGAGTAAAGTGCTAAGTGAAATCATTAAAATGATTCACAAAAGAGAAAAAGAAAGAAGAAAACTAATCATTATCTTGGCATATTTGGATCTCATAAGGATTTTTTTTTTAATTTTCACTGACTGTAGGGTAGAGAATTTCAAATCCACAAGCACATTCACAGTCATCGCCCTGACAGAGCAGCAGCTGGCTTTCATGGCCTAAAGCTGAAAGGTCTACCAAGGTCTCCTAGGCCTGGGTTGATGCTGGAGGACGGAGACCTTCCTGAAAGAACTGCAGGAGCAGGTGACAGATCTTGATGGGATAATGAGCCTATGAGCCTTGGCCAGAGTTTGCTTACCTGGTTCTGCTGACAGCCTGACTATACATTCAAACCTGGCCACTCTCCCAAACAACTGTGATACTCTTCCTGGACCCTGTCTGTGCCTAGACAAACCTGTGATTGATCACTGTCTACTGAGGCTGTCTCCTGCCTACAGTTTGCCTGGTTCTGACATTTATCCTCTGGATGCCACTCTTATGAGCTGGAGGCTGCCCAGACCTGGCAGATGCTGCCTTGTCACACTTCTCTCCTGGTCTTGCTCACAGCCTCACCTGTGCCAGCCTGCTGTGATGGATTAGAGCTGCTACCTTTGGCTTTTTCCTAGGATCTAGCCTCATTCTTATTAAAGTCATTCATAAGCAACCTATTCTCCCCAGACCACTGTTTCATTTGCTCTCAGGATACATGGCTATAGCTACATCCAATTTGTTTCTGGGTTTATATCTTACTATTATCTACTTGCAAAAATAATTCAATTTTTATCTTTTCCCATTTCAATAGGAGACAGTTCCAGAGAAAGAATGCAATTAGCTAGCTGGGGTCAGAGAACAATCTCTAGATCAATACTCATAGTCAAGGCCAGGGTTATTCTGGATGACCCAGCTTGGGTTACTTACCTGTCCTCAAACCTGCCATTTAAACACAGAGGAAAAAATATAAGTTTATAAGGATGGTTCAGAAGCAGAAGTAAGAGGATGTCTAAAAAGGGATAAATGTTCACATATATGGTCAGACTTTCTTTGGACTGTCAGCTCCCAAATAATGATGCAGAGATTTTTTTTTTTTTTTATAAATTATGAAGTCTTGGCCTTACCTTAGGCTTGTTTCCAACTAGCTCTTATAATGTAAATTAACCCATTTATATTAATCTACGTTTGGCCATGTGGCTTGTTACCTCTCCTCAGTATTGCACACCGGACTTCCTCTGTGTCTTGCTGGTGAATTCTGCACCTCCTTGATTCTTCCCCCAAGTTCCCCTCTCTTCTCAGGAGTCCCACCTATTCTCTCCTGCCTAGCTATTGTCCACTGAGCTCTTTATTAAACCAATTGGAAGGTGCTTTGGCAGAGACTCATCTTCATAGTGTACAGAGATTATCCCACAACACACATACACTGTAGATTTGTGCAGTTGGTAATACCAAAATTCCAGCCTGGCTTTTGGGTGGGAAGATTAGGAAAAGTTTCGATGACATCATAAAGGAGTTGAAACTGGGAAGGATGGGAAATGGGGAGAACTTCAGGTGTGGACTGGAGTGTAGACTTGTGGATGGTAGATTACACCAAGAGAGTCTAGTAAAAGAATTGTACAGCAATCTTGGGAAAGAGCACAGAAGACTCAGCTTGACAATAGCATTGGTCCAGGGAAGAGTCTGAGGAGGAGGGAGTGCAAGAGCATAAAATTCACTGATGGCTGTCTTTGACTCATCAAATCAAACTCCCAAAAACCCATTGTAACCATCTGCTACCCTAAGCACTCAAAGCTTTTGAATAATCCTAGTATTTAAAAGTTACTAATCCTAGAGGTAACATGTATCTTACTGTGAAAAGTAGGCTGTTCAGATGCTCCTGTATGGCTATATATGGCTATAAAGTTTTAGGATGAATTTAGTCGATTAGATCTTTTATAACTCCCAGAGAAAAGTGTTCTGCAGAAGGGGTGCTCTGACCTTTTATAGGAAACACAAGAAGGGTCAGACTAGGAAAGGGGTCACAGGGAGGCCAGGGCAGAAACTTGTCTATCCTGCTGCTTAATAGTTGGAAAATAGTGTATTTTCCAAAGGTGAATGTGTATTTAGAAAACACATCTATTTGTAACTGTATTCAGTAGGATTTTAAGATAACAAGCACATACCAATAGGAACTTTGCTTCAGTCTCTAATCAACGACCTCTTAACTGACCTCTGGAACTGTGTGCTTAAAGTTCTGTGAATCATAAATTAAAAATTAGTCTTTGCGTTATTCTTCAATAACATCATACAGTCTGATTTTGCTACCCGGATCTTTGTTCGGATAGAATCTAATTGGCTTAGAGATGTTTGGGGTTCCCTCCAGCTCCCTGGCTAATTAACAGAAATTCTACTTCAGTCACATGGCTGCTGCAGGTCAGCAAAGGAAATCGAAGTAGCTGGAGAAATCTTAACCTAATGAGCACTAAGGAGAAGATTGGAATGGAATTAAATTTCTGTGTGATGATTAATTATGGAGCAATAGGAACAAAATTCAATGTACATTGACTGGTTGTAAGTCAAACTATTTTTTCACATAATTTTTTGGTAATATCATGTCCAATTCTGAGAGGGAAAATATCTCTTTCCAATAATTCTTATCTCACTTATTCTCAAAGTAAGAAACAGTCTTGTCTGTGGAGATGTGATAATCATATAAGAAGTAATAAATATTTCATATGAGTAATTATAATTATATGTTGTCATTATCTATTCAGTGCTTTAATCTTTCTGTTTCTCTGTCTCTGTCCCTGTCTCTGTTTCTCTCTAACACACATTCACCCCCCCCAACACCCTCTCCACATACATAGTGTTAGTATGTAGCCCAGACTGACATCAAACTCAGAATCATCCTGCCTCTGCTTCCAAAATGCTGGAAATACAGGTAGATGGCACCATGCATGTTTCCAAGATGGCTTTTTTTTTTTTTTGGTTTTTTGGTTTTTTGAGACAGGGTTTCTTTGTGTAGCTTTGTGCCTTTTCTGGAACTCACTCTGTAGACCAGGCTGAAGATGGCTCTTAAAATAATGATGTTTACTTTAGAAAGATACAGTTTTATCTCAAAGGTATTAGGAAAAAAACTCAAAGGCTACACTATGATGGCAGGTATTGTATATTACTTCTTTTCACTTTAGACAATTAAGAGCCAAGATATCAATTAGCCCTATTTTCTCTTTCCACAATGTATATATGTATCAAAATATCACTGTAAATGCATACATTAATACTTCTTCTCATTTGTCAATTAAAACACATTGAAAGAAAAAAAATGAGGTACTCTTTCTTTAAGAGTACAACATTTTCTTTGGTAGACCCACACACAGGTATTGATTCTGAGCTTTCTGTTGGATTAAATTGACTGAACGTGGTCTCAAACTAGGCCCACAAGTTTCATTTGTGTCATATATTTTATTTGGTTTTAAATTTCAAGCAGCTAAATTTGGTGTCACTACATACTTCCCTCAGAGAGCAGTGGGGACCCCATTTCTTCATATAATTATCTGTCATAAGTATTTTCCTGTTGATACAAGGGTGACTTAGAAGATAATATATTTGACCTCTAACAGAGAAGATGGATCACTACACAGTAGTTATATCTAATATCTGTGTAGTCAGAAGTTTTTTCTGTGTACTGCCCAGTCTGCAGTTGCTCAGACCCAAGCTTATATTAATTAAAACTACTCGGCCATTAGCTCAGGCTTACTACTGACTAGCTCTTACACTTAAACCCAGGCCATTTCTGTTAATCTATATGTCACCACGTTTTCCATGGCTTTACGTCTGTGTCATTACATGTTGCTCCTTGGATGGTGGGCTAGCATCTCCTGACTCAGACTTCCTCTTCCCAGAATTCTCCTTTTCTGCTTATCCCACCTATACTTCCTGCCTGGCTATTGGCCAATCAGTGTTTTATTAAACCAGTGTACAAGAGCATTATTCCACAGCATATCTGAGATAATAAGGTATTTAAAACCTTGTCATTAAAATCAGACCTAAAAGATATGTTACTTAAGGAAGAAAACTAAGGAGGTAGAAACCCATAGAAGCATGAAATGATGCAAGGCTATTTTAAGAGCACAGAGTTCAACATGGTAAATGCTCTTTCTGTCTTTGAAGGTAGGAAGGCGATTGACTAATGGTTGCAGGTGGACCTACACAGAGATTAGCTCATGGTCAAGAGGCTTAGAGCCACAGTTGAGTGGGTGGTAATAGAAGAGGTTTGGGGCCAGTGGTCAACTCTTGTTTCCAAAGGATGCAAGCAGAAGGATAAATAGATTACAAGGAGCAAGAATGGAGACAAGGACACCTGCTGGGAGGTTGCTGTGTGACTGGAGTGAGGAAAGACATTGACTAGTATAGTGGTTCATTGTGGGGGGAGGAAGGTCCTCACAAAAGATATGTTAAAGTCCTAAACCTGAGACTCTGTGAATGTTATGATATTTGGAAATAGCCATTGGTGGATACACTTAACTTAAGGATTTTGAGGTATTGGGATCATTTTGGGCAATCTGATTAGGCACCAGTGGCAACTATCCTCATAGGGATACACAAGGGAGATGGGACAGACAAAAAAGAAGGCCACGTGATCGTGATCAACTAAGTGTGCTGTAACAAGTCTCAGTATAGGCCGAAGAATAACATCAACACTAGAATCTAGACATCTAGACTAGAGATGGCTAGAGGGTGTGGGGTCCAGTATGACATCTGTTTCTGGTCTCCAGACCTTCAGGAAATACATTACTCATGTTTTAAATTAGACTGACATCTTTAAGGCAATTTGTTATGTCAGCTGCATATAGGTGGTGGTATAGTAAGCAAGGCAAAGGAGTCTGCAGGGGTAAGGAGACAGCAAAGGTTAGTTAGAATTCTGAGCAAGTCCAGTAGAGCAGGATACAACTGTATGATGAGTGAATAGCTAGAAGCCGGTCTTAGCAGGCATGTAGACAGCTACATTTGTGAAAAGGGGCTGGGTCTGAAGGAAAACAATGTTTTTTTTATGTTTTGTTTTTTTAGCAGTAGAAAGCAAAAGCAGAAAGGTAATAAAAATAAGGAGAACACAGTATTTTCTTGGGAGAGCAGGAGTCCACAGCAGTGTAGTGTTCTACTGTAGAACAGGTAGAATTCATGCCCTGTCCACATGGAGCACTGCCACAGTCAACTTGGGTAGCTATAACTAAACCCACATACAGGGCTCAAACAGGGGATATTTATTTCTTACAGCTCTGGAGGCTACAGAGTTCAAGGGGAAGACGTCTGCTTGCAGATGGCTGCTTTCTCTCTGTCTTCCATGCCAGAGAGAGGAGTCTCTGATGTGTCTGTCACTTCCCATATTCATTCATCTCATCATGGGGTTCTACCTTTCTATTCTCATTTAAATCCATCAAAGACTTCAGCATTCTAATATCATCACAATGCCACTACTTTGCAAGCTGCATTTTAACGGAGAAGCAAATATTCATTTTATGATGAGGAATTTGATGACCTGTGGTCCAGGTGTTAACAGTAGCATGTGGGACAGGTTCTGATATACCCTCCTGAAAGTATAATAGAACTGCTCCAGGGGAGTCTGTCTACATGGAATGGATGATGGAAGACCATCAGGTGGCACATGGATGAAGGGACAGTTATCATTTGTAGATGTCAGTAAGCTCATGTACTCAAGTAGAGGAGAGGCTCTGCAGCTAGAGGCAGCTATAAAAGGGGCACAGCAGCCAAGGAAAGCATGGATCAGGAGAGCTGAGCCACAGCCTGGGTTGTTCTCTGCTACTTCTTTCTCTCCCCCACCACCTCAGCTCTCATAGTGCTGAGGCAGCAACAGAGTTATCTACCCCTCTTTTTTCAAAAGCATGTGGTCCACCAACTGCTGGCTTTGAGTGGCAGGTGGGGGGAAGCTTCACACGATAGCTGAAATGTTTGCTGACATTGCAGAGAAGATACTTAAATTCCTTTGAGCAATGGTACCTTGAGCCTCACAAGACCTAAGGGTTAAGCGTGAGCCAAAAATTCATAGGTGCTGCTACATTTGAGCCACCAGATGGGAAAGCTTCCTGTGAACAGGTAGTGGGCTAGCTATGGCTTGCTCCTCTAATAAGCTTCGTGTTTGTTCTACGTGTATAAACATTGAAAGCAAAGGACAGACATTTCCTGCTAATAAGTGCTGGTGATAGAAACCTTTGTTTAGAACAAATCCAACAAGGTGGCAAAGGTCCTTGCTGAATGGCTGTTTTCCCATTCCTTGGCCCTGCACTAAGGATGGGTAAATCACAGGGTGCAGTGTATGTGTCTGTGGCTAATCTCATCTCCTGATTGTGAGAGGACGTTTTATATAGAACCTTGGAAAGTATCATATGATGGTTCTATTTGCTTTCCCATGCCAAGGGAGAAGTCTGGAACAAGGTGCATGCGATGATCCAGGATGGAGAACAGGGATTGAAATCTTCTCCACTTCATTTGCACACACTCTGTCTTTTCCCTCATCTCATACTTAGCTATCTCAGCCTCGTTTTCTTCACCTGTGTACAGTGGAGATAAGGAGTCCCAATTTCATCTCATGTTATCTTGATGGAAGGATCCCCACAGTTAGACTAAATGCAAATCTGACCGCTGTGTATCTCTCTAAAGTATTATAAAAATTAACTACAGTCTACTTAAGAATACACTGAGAGGGCCGGAGGAGGGAGGGAGAAGGAGAGAGAAGGGATGATGGGTAGTATTAGTAAGTGTCAAGGGATACGAATATTTGTGGAATGTGGAAAGAAACCGCAATGCAGAGGGCTTTGGCTGGTTTGGCCCAATGTCTCAATGTCTCAGGGTAGAACAGAACATGTGCAACAATAACTAAAAACCAAAAGCAGTCACAACGTACAAAATCCAAAACATCAGCAGTGAATTATTCTTTGCATCCTGAACAAACAGCATAGGAATTTAAATCATAGCATTGTCTATACACCCAGGCTGAAGTGAAATCCAGCAGCATGCTTGGGAAATTTAGAATTATCTGCATAGAAAAGCAAAAACGGAAGGCAGACATTCAGAAGCAGAATCAAGACAAGGACTGCAGGGACACTCGAGTGATCTGGATTCGAAACACGTCATAGGCAGAATTAACATCTATGTATCAAATTGACCCTGGCCTTGTTTTAATCATACAAAAGGGGATAAGATGGGGATATGTATAGAGCTTTCCCAGAAAGATATCCCGGGGCAAGTGGAAAGCAGAACAGACTCAGCAAGCAGAGTAACCAAGAGGTACCCTGGCTACATCTACGGAGCAATACTGAAATAAGAAATTATGATTATGTTATTTGTGAATTTAGACAATGTTAAAGAAAATAAAAGTCACCGGGTCCTTCCTATACACTAATTATTTCATTCTATAACCTTCCTGAAAAAAAAAATCACTCTGTCCTTAAAGTTTCTCTTGGTCTTTGTAGTCACAAGGGTAAGAAATTAATCCATTCTCCTCCTCCTCTTCCTCCTCCTCCTTTGAGACAGGGTTTCTCTGTGTAGACCTGGCTGTCCTGGAACTCACTCTGTAGACCAGGCTGGCCTGGAACTCACAGAGATCCACCTGCCTCTGCTTCCTCAGTGCTGGGATTAAAGGCCTATGCCCACACCGATTGGTGCAATACACCAGTGAGCTGTAATAAACACTACAGAGGAGCTGTTTGTCTGAAGTCCTTTCTTCTTCAGGTGAGGATTTGTCACCACTGATGAATATTTTTATGATTTTTTTCTTTTTATTCCTTATTCACATATGATACTTTATTTTTGTCAAGATATTTATAACCTGCCTGATAGAGATAGTCTGAGTATATTTGCTGCGGTTAAAAAACATCTATTTAATAATTAATTCTGAAGATAAGTGAGCCAAGGAAAATGAAAGTGGACAAAACTATGGGAAAATTAACATTATTTTTTCTCTTGTTTTTCAGAAAGCTCAGTTTTACAACTTTATTGGATTCCATGTAGATACAAAACCACTCACTCTGACAACCGCTCTAATTTCAGTATAGTAATTTAAGACTATTAAGGGTACTTTGAGGTTCTAATATAAAAAGCAATTTGTGGAGAATTCATTTTTCTAGAGAGTTTGAATCTGTTCTTGAGTGGGGGACCCACTTTTAAATATTTAATTCCTGTAAATTTTAACCACTGCTCTCATGTAGTTGGAGCTTTTCTGTGTCCTGGTCTGCTGGTGGTTAGGACAAATCTCTCCCCCTTGCATCCCCCAAGTAAACACACAGAGGCTTATATTAATTATAACTGCATGGCCATGGCTCAAGCCTTTTGCTAGCTAGCTTTTATATCTTAGTCTATAACTATTAATCTATATGTTGCCACATGCTCTGTGGCTTTACCTGCATCCCATTACATGTTGCTCCTTGGGTGGCTCACTGGTGTCTCTCTTGGCCTTCTTCCTCTCCCTCCCTTTGAATTTCCTGCCAGCCTCTAAGCTGCCTTGCCATAGGCCAACAGGCTTTATTTATCAACCAATCAGAGCAACACCTATTCGCAGTACAGAAAGACATTCCCCCATCACTTCCCCTTTTCTGTCTAAACAAAAGGAAGGTTTTAACTTTACCCTATTAAAATTACATATAGCAAAAATAATGCTTTTGTACACTGGTTTAATAAAACACTGATTGGCCTGTAGCCAGGCAGGAGCTATAGGCGGCACAAACAAACAAGGAAAATTCTGGGAAGAGAATGACGGAGTGAGTAGACGCCAGCCTGCCGTCCAGGGAGCAGCATGTAACAACACACGGGTAAAGCCATGGAACACGTGGCAACATACAGATGAACAGAAATGAGCTGAGTTTAAATATAAGAGTTAGTCAGTGGTAGGCCTGAGATAATGGCTGAGCAGTTTTAATTAATATAAGCTTCTGAGTGATTATTTATAAGAGGCTGTGGGATCCATGGGGCTGGGCAGGACCAGAGAAAATTTCAATGACACTCTCAATATATAAAAAAAATAGTAAAACTATTTTATAATCAAATTAAACCAAAATTCTATTAGGAAAAAGACATTGGATATTATATATTTTGATGAAAGTTAAAACACTATTAAAAATAGCTATAAATCTTACAATCTACACTAAGAAATTATTTAAAAACCAAAATCTTTCCTTTTAATTCTTTTCTTCAAGTCATGCACATACATACACACGTGCACATAGATGTATATATATATATATATATATATATATATATATATTTCTTCCATTTCTAAATTTACTATCTCTCATCTTATTTCTGTTCACTTCTGTCCTCAGCATGATCTGCCTGGAAACTCTGTTGCCAGGAGACCACTGCTGAAGACCATTCACTGCTGCTTCCTCTTTGAAATTTAAGACTTCCAATGAGGAGTCAAAATCAGTATTGGTTTGCTTCTGAGCATGTAACAGTGTTCTAAAAGATGGAATAAAATATTTGTCTAGATATTAGTGATTCAAGAAATCATACATAACAACTAAAGCAGAAGATGTAAGGAGAAAGAACTTTTAAAAAATCTCCATTGCATCTGAGAGAAAGAGAGAGACAGAGAGAGAGAGAGAGACAGAGACAGAAGCACACACACACAGAGGGGGAGGGACAGGTAAAAATAAAATCTCCATCATGCTTATGAGACAATCTTCCTGTTCTTTGTTATTTATTTTGACTTTTCAAGCTACTCTGCAGATCTCTACTTTCTCTGTTTCTGCTCTGTTATTTGCTCATTATCATCCTCCTCAGCACAAAGGAATTTTGAAACAGCCAATTCCATGAACTGGAACAAGAAGAGCCAAGAGCGGGAACAGCAATAATAGAGGAAACAAAAGGCAGTTATAAGAATTGCATATCTGCATGGCTTCCTAGAATCTCCGATTGGAGTAGAATCCAACAATCGACGCCACTCACATATTGCCCAGGTAATTCAGTGTTAAGATAAAATGCTATGAAAACAACCTTGTCATCTAGAAACCATCTGAATTACAACGCAACTCAGAAGGAAACCAGAGAGAAAACAGGACCCCTCATTTCTAAACTTTTATGGTTTTGATGTATTTATTTTGATTCTATCTAACTTTGACTTTCATATAGTGTTCATGGATTCCAAAGTGCAATGAAATGTTCAAAGCTAATATTTACTGCAAAAATTGTATCCCCATGTAAATAAACAGCAGTTAAAAGCCTGTGCTGCAAATGAAGATAAGTATCAGCATAAGAATTTAGAGATGCTGGGAGATGCTACTTTTCAGGGAGCTAAAGATGAAGTTTGATGACCTCAATTCTGCATGTATCACAGTGCAGCCACGCATCGGCTGTGCAGCCTCACCAGCCTTCAAGCTTTCTTTGAATGTAAGAAAAGGGCACATTCTTAATGTTCTTCATTTACGAGGGCATTATGAGAATTAAATGAGAATATGTGTGAATACAGCATGCCTGAAACTTCACAAATGCTTGATATTAACATCAGCTATGACCATTAGCGTTATCTTCAGGTTAATTAAGCTGCTAAGACCATGAGAGCTCCTGAGATAGTTTACTCAGGGCAGCCGTGGGGCCCAGCTAATTCTGCTAAGAAAATAGAAGGAAGTTATTGTCTACATAACACCATCTAAAGAGGATTATCCCTCCTAGAGGATGCACGTTATTAAGAAAACAAAACTTAATAACAAAGTTTGTGGGCATGAGGGAGAAATGACATGAATCAAGTTTCCACCCCTCTAAACTCTCTATGTGCTGTTTATCCTTTAACATGATCAAGCTACAACCTGACAATTTTAATATTAGTTGCTACTCTTCTCTTATTGATTTTAGTAGTACCTAAATATTAAATATACTGCTTGATGGATTTTACGGATTTGAGTATGTCCCTGTGGAACTGTTACCACACCCCTTCAGTTCACTGTCACCTCACTGTCTGTGCCCAAAGTGGGACCACTTCCATTGAATATTTCAGGGTTTACATTCTGTCCTTAAATAAAAGGACCCTTGAGTAATCTGAAGTCCCTATTTTCCTCCTTTGCTAACTTTTAGTCCTTATCTATGACTTTTAGTATTTACATCCTTGATCACCTTGGCTTTATGCTGAAGTCATCCTGTTTACAGTAATGCCCCTAATCCTAGTTGATCTGCGTGATTAATATCTTTTGACAAATAGGGACTTCCTCTGAACAATTAATTTCTAAGGTGTGGTGTCAACACATTTTTTATTTATAAACTTTGAATTTTATTTTAATAATATTATGCATTGCAAAGCAACTTGACCAAATGCTTAGCAAGGATTCAGGGACAGGAGATTCTAAGAAGACATGAAGGCAAAATGTAGGGGCAGCTACACTCTCAAACTTAGCCTTCCTAATGAAGGTCTGCTTCCATTTTGGGAGTAAAATCATCATGCAATGTGCTTAGCATTCTTGGTGGGATGCTACTGTCCATGATTCCATATCAAGGCATCCTGTGTCCCTGATCTTACCCTGGAGATCTGACCCACATGTTCATGTTGTGAATATTTCCATTCTAGGGAAGAGAAACAGCCTTAATTATGAAGTTGCATGGACTCCTGTTGGGTTCTTATCCAATGTAGGTGGGTGCCCATTTGGTAAATTATGGCCCCTCATTTAGCTACATGCTCACATTTGCTCTTTTTAAATAAATACAGCTCTTTTTAATAAGAGTGGATCAAGGTTTATAGCTGATCACAGAGAAATGTTACATTCTTCATTACTGAACTAGTAAGCCTGGAGCTTAGAATTTTTTCTATGCACTGCACAAAAGGATAGAGAATAGAATAACTATGAAGTCTGGAAAAAAATCACAGTGGCTCTGAAAACGCTCTGCCCACAGTTTGCAGCAATCTCTGCTTGAGGATACTGGAGGGTTCTTTTTACTTTCAACTTTCAGATTCATACGCAATCTTGACACAGGAGACATTTGTCTCAATTCCTTACAGCACCAACCATGTGAAAACAGATGACTCAACCACCACTATAAAAGCATGTTATTGCAGTAGTCAACCTTATGCTGACTAGAGAGAGGCTTCAAGTTGATGAGCAAAATACAGCAGTGTCCCATCCCCAAACATATGCTACCCTGTAATAAGAAACACAGCGCTAAATAGAAATACCAAACAACGTTGCATTGCTGAAGGTGGGCATCTTAGGCATCTTTATGTGCATTACTTGATCATTGCTCCTGGGATAGCTCCTTTAAATGAAACCATTCCTTACACAAATTTCATAAACAAGGGTCTAATTTTTCTCAACCATTTTCTCCTTTATAGCCAAGGAATCACACAACACAATAAAATGAGGTCAGTCATAGAAGAATCATTATTTAATAATAACCAATGTAGGCCAATGAGAATTTCAAAGCTAAATTACTATTGGGCATCAAAATGTGAATAAAAAACAAAATACTGATAAAGAAATAAACAACCAACAAAACATCAGCAAGACCCTACCCTGTGAAAGACCCAGTTTGATATTAACTTCTATTCACTTTCAAATTATCCAATAAACTACTGAAATAAATGCCAGTTTTCCTAAGGCAGTAATGTGAGAACGCAACGCCCTTCTCTGTCTCTTGAGCTTCATTATTTGTGTGTTGAGATGCACTTACCACATTCTCCTAGATGTGTCAACACCCAGCAATGGAGCAGTTTTGCATTTAGAGTTCAACAGTGATTGAGCACTTAACTATTTGCCTTTGTTTCAGAGGTTTGACATTCAAAGAGTTGTCTTGTGGTGCTGATGCAGGTAAGTTCAAAGTCAACTCTGATCTAAAGAGTTCTGAAGGTGAGGCCAGGGGAAACTTCACAAATGTTTTGACATATAAACAGAAGCTGAAAGCAGTAGGAAATTGTGAGATAGACAAGGTGTGAAAATCTTCCAATGGAGGGCATGGGTTTTGTAAAGTCACAGATGTGTGAAATAGCTTATGGTATCAGGAAAACAAATGACATTATATGGTTGCAGCAGCCAGTGAAATCTAAGCATGGCAAAGGAGCTATCTAGGAGCTAAAAATACATCCAGGAATTTGGTCATGAGGGAGTCTTTAAGCCCAATGAGAGAGATAGGGGATGGCATAAGCCAATCTGATTTTGGAGAGACACTGTCTGCAAGAGTACAGTGAGATGAAGAGGCCAGGGAAGCTCACTGGGGGCAGTTTCTGCAGTTTGCATGCCAGTAAGCAAGAGCTAAGTCTGAGGCTGCATTAGGTTATGTGAAAGGGGGGCTTGGAGAAACATTGTTGGAGAAAAAACTTCTAGTAATGTTTGAGGCTTCTGATTGAGGAAGTCTAGGGAATTTTCCTAGGAAAATTTTCCCAGGAAAAGCAATACAATGGTCATAAATTCAGGGTTCTTTGGGTATTCATTTAGAAGTATGATAGTAAACTGTGAAATCAATACTACTCTGTGATGACCTAGGACATGTGAAGTGATTGCTTTGTATATTATGGAATTATATTTTTTCATTATCTTTGTAGTTTCTGAAAGATAGAGACTCTTACAAAGATCTCTTTGATGGCTGTTTGGCAAATATTTCAAACCAGGAAACTACAACAGAAGGTACAGGGAACTTAGAAGCCTTGTTATCATCCCTGTGATGCACACTGTGAACTATCAGCTAGAATTACTTCTGGGTCAAGTGTCCCATGATGGATGACAGCAGTACATTGCCATAGTAACTAATACAAGTAACTGTTCAGTATCATAAAAAAACTTGTGCTTTTGTGTTTTTGTAGGGTTTTTTGCATGTTTCCTTTTTATTTTGTTTGCTCATTATTTTTATTTGTTTCAAAGAGAAAGAAAAAGAACACAAAGTTGGGTGAAGAGGGAGGTAAGGAGGATCTGAGAGGGTTTTGGAGAGGGGAAAGATGATCAAAATACATTGTAGGAAAAGCTTTTGTTTGTAATAAAAATACCCTCTGGGGGAAAATCTAAATTCAAGGAAGTTACTACATCACACTTCCTTTTTCATTGGCTTACAATTTTACTCAAAATAAGGGTCAAAGTTCTGACAGTTGCTTGAAAGACCTCCTAGGATGTGCCTCACTCCTCACATCTCTGACCTGAAGACACGAATGTAATGTGGACACATAGTCAGATCAAGATAGTTGGCATGGCCATCTACTCAGACATTTATTACTTCCTGGTGTTAAGAACATTCAGAACCATCTTTATAAGCTGTGTGGAAGTACACAGTTTATTATTGACAACCACTGTTGTCCTACTGTGCTGAGCCATATTAGAAATTACTTTCTGCAAATTATACCTCTGTATTGGATCACACTCTTTTTATTTCCCTCCCTGATACCCCTCCCAAACTCTGATAATTAATGTTCTACTTTCTGCTTCTTAGAGATAACCTCCACACATAAATGAGAACATGTAGCATTTGGCTGTTCTGTGCCTGATTTATCTTAGTTAATATGTCTTCCAGTCTCATCCATGTTGTTGCAAATGACAGAAATTTATTTTTCTTGCTGAATAATATTCATCATTGCATACATATTTTCTTCATACATTCTTCCATTCTTAAAAACCTAGGTTGATCCCATATGTTGTCAATTGTGAGCTGTATATATATTTCATTACCTTAGGTTATCTACCTTCTAGGAGATTTCTGAATCATATCAAAATCATGTTTTTCAGGCTTTTTTGGGTACACTTGTATACTATCTTCCGTAATGGCTATACCAGTTTATATGCCCAGCAAACCTGGTTGAGAACTGCGTTTGCTTGTTTGCTTTCTGTCTTTTTGATAATGGCCATTTTAATGTGGATAAAACAATGACTCATCACGGCTTACATCTGCACTGGGCTGATGTGCTTAAGCTGCAGTGTGGCTCAATGCTGAGAGCTCTGGGAGGAAAATGCATCAGGACTGGGCATAAGAACTGGCAAAGAAAACCACTACTTACGTGGGATAAATAAAAGTCGGGTATCGGTTCCGGGATTCTGATATCAAATTTAAAAATAAAATAGAGAAACAATATATGCCCTGTTTATACGTGGGGGGTTTCAAGTGACAAATACTGAAGTTTGTAAACAGAGGGGCTGGGGAGAGGGCTCAGTTACTAAAGTGTTTGCTGTCCAAGTGCAAGGAACTGAATTCTGATCCCTTGAACCAATGCAAAAAAAAAAAAAAAAAAAAAAAAGCTGTGCACAGCAGTGTACTCCTGCAACCCCAGCTTTGAGGGAAGTAGAGACAGGCAGATTCCTGAAGCTCATTGGCCACCCAGAGAAGCCCAATGTATAAACTTCAGGCTCAATGAGTGACCCTGGCACAAAAGCTAAAGGTGGAGAGTAAGAGGAGAAAATTGTGCCTTGTGGAACTTGAACCTCCACACGCACACAAATGTAATTGCACGTGCATATACAGATGGACCCCTACCACAGAGTTTGTAAACAGAATTTTCAAATGTAGGCTCACATTCAAATGCAAGTCCATGAACAATGCTGCTTAACGCACAGGAGAAATCTGTGATAAGATAAAACAAATTGCGTTTTCATTTTACATTAAGATTGATCAAGTTAGCTCATAATTAGGACCATAGGGAGTGTTACTGTTTCCAGATCTGAGGGTTCCTTCAGCAGTGAAATAATTACCTGTTTATGAATTGACATTAGCTTGTTTTATATTTATGGAGCATGAGGAAGATTAATTAAAGAATGTAAAAGCACATGTTTATAGACTACGAGGGGACTTTTCTCTGCATTGTCTCTGACTCTCAATGCACTCACTACTGGAAATCTGGTTGGGAGCTCTGTGTGGGGATTCCCATTCTGGATAGGCTGGTATGCTGCATAATCAAAAGCTCATGATTCCTGTCTATTTAGCACAGAGTATGATGATGACCAAGTGCCAGGTATTTGAAAAGTCTTATTATGTTGTATTGAAAGATATATCAACATCATTTAATGGTATTACCTTTTACAGATTTGGATGATTAATGGGTACATTTTTTTTGCTAAATTTCAAACTAAATTATTTAATCCCTTATCAGTCTCCTCAAGGTGGTTGTTGATGATAAAAGACTAATATTAATAACAGCTGTAATGATATTCATTTGGACAGGTTTCTATATTTGGAAAAGTATTGTAAAGAGCAAGAAAAAAAAGAGAAGAAAATAGTGTCTTAGGCACATTCAATTCAAAATATATAACTACATGTATATATGTTATCTACTCCAATTACTTACAAAGTAAATAAATGGTCTCTATGAACACTTCATCTGTTCACTGTGTTTGTGTGCATCTGTATCCAACAGCTAATATTTCATATAGTAAGCTGATGTTTGCTCTGTGGAAACTCCACCTGTTGCTGCACTAATAGATGTTCCTTGCTACTAGTGGCTGTATTGTATACACTAAACATTAGGGATATCTTCCAAGTCACTTGAGGGCCACAGATAGGAAGCTTAAAGTATTAGAAAACATAAACTAGCAGTATTAGGTTAAGCAACACACAGAATACAGGTGAGAATCTTCCAACTAAACCTTGTCATGAAATTTCCTGTTTTCTTATTGGTCTACATAGCTCAGCTGTGCTGCTCAAAAAAAGGATGGACTCAGCCAGGCTAGACATCAATAGACACCCTTAGCCAGGCACTGGAAGTCAGATGGCACATAGCTATCAAGACAAGGCCTTTTACAGGGCCATTGCACAAGCGATTTGAAACATACCAAGTGATGGCCTTTAAAGCAAAGTGACAGAACCCAGTGCAGTGTGTTCTACAGGGTGCTTTTTATGGTGCTGTGATGCAATAGGACATGGTTATTGTAAAGTGACTGCTTCTTTGTTTTAACTTGCTGAAAGCATATACTACTGTCCTCATTCAAGGATGTGAGCTACTCCCCCATGCAAAAGACTGTAACCTTGAGAAAGATTGTTTTTCTTCTTTTATTCTCTTTAGAATTGCCTCCACCTTCTTCTGTGATAAAAAACAATACTCAGCCAGATGGCTACAGCGCCAAGATGAGCGCACGTTGTGAGGAGAATTTGGAATAAAAAGATTAAGAAAGTAGCTATGTAAAAATAGAAATCCCAGACCAGAAGATGTAGCTATACACACACACACACCTATCATACACACACACACACACCCCACACACCACACACACTATACACATACCATACACACACCATATATACACCATACACACACACCATACACATACATATACACACACCGTATCACACCATATATATACCATATACATACATACATCATACACCACACACACATACCACATATACACACACATACCACACATACCTCATACACACACCACATCCCACACAAACTGCTTGAATAATGACAGCAGCATAACTTGTTTCCTTTCTCATCATGCACATTTTTCTGCTAGTCTGTTCTTATCCACATAAGCAATAATGTACTAGACTTTAGTCAGCATACTACCAATGGCTTTCCACCATGACCTTTCATCTTACAGCTCGAACTGTATCATTTACATTGAGCCTTTACCAGGACTCACCAAGGTACAGCTGGAGGACCAGAATTTTGACCTACTGCCTGTTTTTGAATGTCCAGTTAGCTATCAACATCACTTTTCTTCACATGGTTAAGTAGTCATGAACATTTAATTCACAATAATATTCTGTCAAATTTTACTGTTCAGAAATAAACATTTAATCCTTTACTCATGCACTTGATTATGACTCCTTTTGAACTACAACGGCAGGGCTGAATAGTTGCACCCCAGAGTACACAAACTCCACAGCCTAAAACTTCTGCTAGTGGGTCACATAAAACATACAGAAGTTGTCTAAGCCCCAGTGTATATGAGTAACACCCCTGCCAGTTGGCAGTGTGTAACTTGTGTGGCTGGCTATGTACCACCATCCTACCATCAAACATCTGTTATCCCAAGTGTTTTCTTCACTCAAGCACTTTTGGTTTTCCAGAATCTGGACCGGCTGAGAATGTCTTTATTTAAGGTTTCCACTCACCACTTATTCTTCCCTTGGTACCACTTTGCCAGCCCCATGTCGGCTCGTATTACCTTGCTCTTTACCTATTGATATTTAACACTGAAATCCAGGCTCAAGCTTCACTTTCATTATGGCAGTTCAGAAATATGTCAAGCAAATGTGAGTTTCTGCTGTGAGGAATTCACATGGTACTTTGAATTTCCTGATGCACTTTCTATATTCTGTCTTGCACGGCCTTTGGTCATGCACTCAGCTCCTATCTGCTACTGGATCATATAGTCCTTTGTGGTGATATTGTGTTCCCAAAAATATTGTGCACCCTAATAAACTTATCTGGGGTCAGAGAACAGAACAGCCACTAGATATAGAGGCCAGAAAATGGTGGCACACACACCTTTAATCCTAGCATTCCAAAGGCAGAGATCTTTCTGGATCTCTGTAACAAGGCCACACTGGAAACAGCCAGGCATGGTAACAAGAGCCTTTAAT